>VDFB02347395.1:0-59088 GCA_007258455.2 Sequoia sempervirens
TCAGGTATAGGAAATTTTGACTACGCATATCCTCCCGGTTTTGTAACTTACTTTCATAGTTGCTACATGGATTGATAAGTTTGAACAGTTGCTTTGTAGCTTTCTAATAGTTGTCGGTGGATGAACTACAGGGATGGTCACAGTGGCGCTTTTGGAAAATCCGATCTGCTCTTCTTGTGTATGCTGAAACACGTTTCCTGTAACATTGTTATACAAGACACGGAAATTTTTGCAGCCAAGGTACGTACTGAAACATACGGCGTGATTCATTAAGCTTCATAGTTTCAATACATTAAGTGGTGATAAAATTTGTTTTATTCAGTGGATGGCGATGGAAGAATTTGCATCTCAACCTAAAAATCAGCAAAGCAAACTTCTAAAAGATATGATTGGCGTGTGTGTTGCCACCATGGGCGGACGATGCAAAGGATTTTCAGGCATTGAGATGCCGTCTAATTCGCGCAAACCATCTGCTTTTTACTGCAGTGCCGTCGATATTGAATAATCTATCGTGTTTAGATATTGGAAGCGGAGTTAGAATAGATGTCTGTCAATCAAGCAATTTCTTGATGAGGCTTTCAATAAGACGAGAGAAATGTGATTCTCGTGATATGAGAAAAAGCTTTATCAGTCGAGCAATTTGTTAATGGGGGTTTTAATAAGACGCAGAGAAATATCATTCTCGTGATGTTTATTTGCTTTTTTTCACAAAATACAGATCAATTTTGTGTTGTTTTTATTTTATTGAAGTCCAATTTATGATACAAAATTAATCTTAATAAAAATTTAAGAACGACTTGATTGATTGCTTTGCTTTTAACTTCAAAAACAAAAATAAAATCTGAATTATAATTTAAAAATTATAAACAAACTATCCATTAACCATTATAATCAACTAAATAATTTTATTTCTATTAAATTTTAATTTTCTAAATTTTATCTATGCATTAAATTATTATCATATCCATAAGACTCATGCAGTTCTGGAGTGAACACTTTTTGGGCAAATTGCACAATTTTTCCTGTCAGATCCCCTTATCAACCAAGGCTATGGATTTGAGAATCCGAAAGATGCGATCCCCAAACACAACAAATGTAGAGAAACCTCTCACCTCATCTACGCCTCCAGGGCATTGGGATTCACCATCAAAATCAGTGTAAAAGACAAACTCAAATTGTGTCACCTCCACCATTCAACATAATTCTCACGTCCAAAATAGTCTCCTCTATTTTTAGCCCTCTCAATTGTTACAAAATCTGTCATAATATATTTACAAATAATCTTTTCATATTAAATTCTTATATGAGTATCTCTTTCTAACTAATAACTTATTTTTCTAAATATCATATGACAGAAAGAACCAATTCAAAATTAAAATATTTTGATTTTAAAAAATTGAAAAAAAACAATAAATAAATAACTGAAGAATATCAAGATCGCCATAATTTTCAATACTTGTTTTTTTTAATATATATATTTTAAATTGACCACCGCCTTATTTAAAATGTAATTTATTCAAAATGAATATTAGGCCCCGTTGGGAACTAACACTCCAAAATTCTGCGGCAAGTTCGAGGAGAGTGAAGGGAACCTTTGCAGCGGTTAGACACTGACGCCAATAACTGTTAGGACAACCTTTAGCTCCAAGGTTCGATTTTTTCGTTTTCGAATAATCAACCGCTTTTATGTATTAATATGGAAACCTATCAAAGCTGGAGGAAATACCCATAGCAGCTTGCATGTTGCTACTGCTTCGTTAATAACAAGTATCGGCATACTTTCCGTGATATTACCAACCTTCCCAACAATGTTAAACACTTTGCGCGTTCTTAGATTTTAAGCTGATAGGTCATACTTTTAGTATATTTTCTATCAGGAAATTCTTTCATGCCTGTAAACCAGATGGCGAAAATCATATGAAACCAATAATGTCTTTCGCCGGTGGATGCTTCGTGTCTTTTTATTCCAATTCATTGCCACATGTGACATGTTTGGACAGACAGCGTGAAAAAAACAAGCAGGCTAATGACGCGTCAAACTGACCGTAGTAGATGCCAATGACATCTTCTAGGTCTAATCGTAACCGTTTGTTTTTCATGCCTTTGATGCCCTCGTTCAGTATTGTTGATTCCTTGTTTGTCATGTGATTTCTGTAGCGTCTGTTTTACGTCTGTTTCGATTTCTCTGGACACGTAGTTTTTACGTGTGATGTGGCGTTTGGAGTGTTCAAGGCTTCAAATTCGATGTTATCAACACTGAGTGGAGATTTGTCTATGTTTCAGATCTGGGAAATCAGAAGAGTAATAGAGAAGCAAGCACGGTTCACCATAGGACGACGTAAAATAATCGTGTTTGAGGTTCTCTTTAGCGTCTATAATAATTTTCTTATGAACGTTGCGTTTCATGGCGTCACCATAACTGGAGCGCTTCCGGGCATGCCTCACTATAATAATATAAAAAAATTCTTTGCCTATGCGAGGGATGAGCCCTCGATCCTCTGAGCCACTTTTAGATTTGGGATTTATGTCGTTGGGTGGCGTTGCGTGATGAGTATAATTGTATGATGGCGTGGATCTGAATTTCTGTTCGTTTTAAGCAGCGAAGTTTGATAACAATGAAATTGGGCAACCTCCCATGATTTTGTAGTTTACCAGGTATGTCGACCTTGCGTAAAAGTGTCTATTTCATTAAGTATGCTTGCCATTACCTTTTTCTTAGTACTTATTCTAACATTTAAATTGCTGCAACTTCATTGCTGCTTATAAATTACTTTTGAAATTAATTGTATAGAATTGCAGGATGCATTTTATGTTAGCATTTTTTAACACCACGAGAAATCTAAGTCTTTCAATTCATGTCTTTTTGTTAAGGGCCTTTTCAATTCAACGATAATAATATTTTAATCCTAATTTGGATTAAGACAGTATTTATGTAAAAACTTTCAAAGTTCGTTTGGCGAATCTTCTTCAATCGAAAGCAATATGTAGGAAATTGGGAAAGGTGTTGGATAGAAGACCTTGATTTTATACTCATGTAGTGCAATCATATTGTAGACCAGTAAGAATGAAAGATTATTAATATCAAATGGAGTGGAGAATGAACTTCCTAAAAAAAAGTGGGGAGATTCAATATTGAGGAAAATTTTCAATTTAGAATTTATTACTATCCAAGTGCAAATTGCGATGGGTTATCAAGTTTCTGAAATGAAAAAGTGAGATGGAGCATATTGATTGTATTAATTCTATTTTATTTTGTAAAATAAATATAAATTACTTATATTTTATTTTGTAATATAATATTAGTTTTTAAATAGTCATGAATTATCTGCAATTCAAATTAATTTTTATTGCTTTTTATGATAAAATTTCTTAGTGTAAAGAAATTACACTATTCTTAAAAATATAAGACAATCACTTTAGTTTCTTCAACTTTCCTAATTTTTTAAGGTAACATCTCCAACCATAGAATTTCCATTATTCTTAAAAATACAAGACATTTTCTTCAATTTCTTTTGTTTCATATCTATTAATTTACCTTCTATAATTTAAATATTTTTTATTAAGCATAAAAAAAAATTATATCACTTTACTATATATTTTTTTAAAATTTTATATTGTGGAGATTCCATCAATTGAAAATTGAAACACATATGTTCTTTTTCTTAATCTATTCAAAATTCTACTAAGACCTTATCTAGCTACTAAAAGTTCTAATTTTCATTCAAAGGAATTTAATAAACATATGATGTTTTCTAAACTTTTAAAGTATAAATATAGTATAGTACCAAAGGTTAAACCAATATATTAGATAATTTTCAACAATTTTAAGAAAAAGTATCTTTAATAAATTTGTAGTGAGGATGAAGTAAATAGTTCATTGATTCACTGTGTTAGTTGAATAGCCAGATACGAAAGAAAATTCCACCTATAGAAAGGGTTTTCTTTAGCCCATATTTTTTTTTTATATTACTTTTAGACTTGTAATAATTTTCATGATATTCTTGAGTTTTAACGTATGGTCTCAAGAAAGAATTTATATAAAATGAAACTTGTATTTATTATATAAAGTGAAATTTGTATTTGTTTTAAGGGCATGCCTCCCTACATATATAGTGCAATAAGTAGTATAATTTTATGTTAATTTGATCTTCATCTTTTTTCATTTTGTCAACTATTTTCTCCTATGCACAAATTCAATTATACTCTCTAATATATTAAATTATATATGATTATTTATTAGAATAACCAATGCACCTCTTTTAAATACAAATATTAATTATTTAATGTTTCACCTTTTATCGTTCCTTCCCACATAAGATCTCAATTTTCCGTTCTTCTCACCCTTATCACTGTTATATATACATTATTAAATTCCAATGCTTTATTGAGTCACTCATTTTTTTGTACACGCTCAGGAAGAAGCCAACTTCAATATCGCCTACACTGGCAATAAAAAAGGTAAGCATTGGCTCCCGAACTATTCTTGATTGTTTTCGTTTCGAATTGTTGGGAGTTCAACAATTTATTTATTTATTTTTAGGTCACTGCTGGGCGCTTAGTAGTTTACGATGCACAAAGGCATTCCCACCTCGTGAGGTTTTGGCTACCGATGATACTGTCATTAGCAACGCTGAAACAGTTTTAAATGAGCTATCTAGAGAAGTAGTACGTGAACTGCTGAAAGCCGAAGAAGACATGTATGATGGTGTTCTGGTTGATGAGATAGAAAAAATGCAGAGCAGTGTTTGTCATTTTGCATCTTCACTGAAGGCATCACTTTCTCAATGGGCCCACCAGGTTAGCGCTCTGTTAACACTGAAAACAAATCCGTCGATAAATGTAAAATACAATAAATAGTAGCTTTCATTCATACTTGTTGGGTATGAAGGGGAAGAAAGCGGTGTGGATTAAAGTACCCAAGGATCAGGCCAAACTAGTTCCCGTTGTGATTGAGGTTAGCTTTTCATAAAACTGCCACCACAATTGATTTATTATGCTGCAAACCCTTTGTCGTGCAATCAGCTTGCAATGTAAGTTCTCGTAAATAATTTCGAGTCATGCGTATACGCTGGAGTAAAATTTGTATCCTAATTCCTATGTGGTGAGTTGCAGGAGGGATTTTGGTACCACCATGCAGAACCATCATATGTGATGTTAGTGCATTGGATACCTCAAACTGTTTCTACCATCCCTAATAATGCTTCACATCAAGTGGGAATCACAGCTTTTGTAGTGAACGAAAAGGAAGAGGTAACCATGCATTTAACAACACTATTAAACATACCAAAATGTAATTATAAATAAATATTAACTATTTCAAGTGATTGTGTTTAAGGTGGCATTTAATTTCTTACAGTTATGTAAAATTAATTAGTATATTGAGTACCTATTAAAGTTATTTTTAAACACGATCAAATCCAACAAAAGTTAAAAATATAACACAAAATGCTGACGAAATCCTTGATCTGTTTGTCATATAGTCGTTTGTATAAAGACTTATTCACCCGCTTAATTGTGGTCAGTGTACCGCTGTGCAACCATTAAATTGAAATGATAAATCTAATACATAACTTGTAATGGCAGTGTCAATGTAGGTTCTCGTAGTTCAGGGAAAGTGTGGACATTACAAAGATTCAGAGTTTTGGAAAATTCCCACGGGAAGGATTAACCAGGTATCAGTTTTCAATTTAGATATATCAAGCCTAGAGCAAATAAATTTATTACATTGTTTGCTTTAGATGGAATTACTAGGCATCCACCTAAGTATTTATGGCCAATTTCTGCTTCATAGGGTGAAGGCATTAAAGAAGGGGCTATAAGAGAAGTTAGGGAAGAAACAGGGGTAAAAGTCACTTGTCTCACCTCTTTCCTCTGAGTTATGATTTCTCACTTCTTTGTATTATAATTTAAAGCATTTTTTATAATTTAAATTTATTCTCAATTTTTACAGATTGATGAAGAATTTGTAAAAGTGGTTGGATTCAGGTAAAGAAAACATTATCATATATATCCTCACTGTTTCGTAACATTGTTTCATAATATCTATGTTTGACTGATAACTTTTAACTTTCTAATAATTGTGGATGGATGAAGTACAGGGATGGTCACAATGCTCCTTTTGGAAAATCTGATCTACTTTTCGTTTGCATGTTGAAACCCCTATCTTTCGACATTGTTATAGAAGATACTAAAATTTCAACAGCAAAGGTATGCATCTGATCATATGGCCTTGTTTTTTATGCTGAATAATTTCAATATCACTTAAGTGATGTCAGAATTTAAGAAAATAAAATGAAATTGCTTTGTTCAGTGGATGGCGATAGATGAATTTGAATCTCAATCAAAAATCCAGCTAAGTGAACTTTTGAAAGAAATGATTGGCGTGTGTGTTGCCAACGTGAACGGATGATCTAAAGGATTTTCAGCGATTGAAATACCGTCGCGCAAACCCTCAGTTTTATACCGCAATGCTATCGACACTGAATAACTTTCTGAGAAGCATATTTCTGGATTAGATTGTGTAAGCTTTTTTTTTATTAAAAAGCTTACACAATCTAATCCAGAAATATGCTTCTCAGATTATTATGGATTGTGGAAATTTAATAGCATTGACTGAATAACTTATGGTAATTCTGGATTGGAAAACACCGATAGAATGGACATCAGTCACTCGTTCCGTATAATTCGTTGTAGTTGGCTGTATTTGTTAGTGTAGCTTGACTCTTGATACAAAATTATAGTTTCCAGTTAACATGGCTAGCTTTATAATATTATTAACATGAATAAAATCTCCTCGCCTCATATCGATAACAACATGCTGTGCTGAATAAAATTTGGTTAATTTCTGAAACAACTGCTCCTTGGCTAATGCTGTTTTTTTTAATTTAATTAACAACAATTACCAATTTAGTCAACCACCATTAGGATGATGACTCAATGCTTAAGTTTAGACTAGAAAATGTTAAGCTTTTGGTATTAGTGTCATCTCGAGGCCAAAATCTGAATCTCAATGGTTCATTCATGATGACCTTGCATACATATCTCTTTTGGAAAATCAGAAGCTTCATAGTTCATACATTGATGCTAGAGAGAGTTCATCTTCTTTTCTTGTATGAGATCTTTGATCTCGCTTGTAACACATGACTATTAACTAAACATAAACTTTCAATTTATTCCATTAGCAATAGAATGATAATAAAGTAGAATAAAGTGTTGGTTTCATACTAACCAATATTAATCATTACTATACATCAATACACATATTCACATAGGGTTCATATGATTCCATAATGTCAAGTTCACCTAGTGATTGGCTCAAGCATGCACTCATTATATAAAAATTGACCAGTTTATACAAATATCACATGTACAATAATGACTAGCTCATACACACATCAAAGCTACATACTAACTAATTCATACACATTATTATGAGTACAAAAGTAACTATATCATATTGCTACCACAATACAATAATGACATGCTTAGACACACATCACAAATATAATAGTGTCTTGCTCATATGCAAATCCCACATATGATATTAACTAGATTAAGCATATATCACATATATTGAATTAAATGATCCACATCTTCATCACATGTTCACATAAAAATAATTGACACCATGGAAATGCATGCAATCTACTATATGCATCATCTTATAATTACTTGTTTTAAGGCCACATAAGCCCATTATGACAACAATATAGCATTCTATACTGCTTGATGACATCACTAAAAAGGGAACCAATAAAACAATGTTTAGAAAAACTAAGGCTATTTAAAGAAGTACATAATCATTGGTTAACATATTAAATATTTAGTAACTACCACATCCATAATGAGTGATTGCACCCACCCTTTTAGTGCATACAAGATAGAAAATAGTTGTTGCTACATCATGCACTACACTGTGGTTCCCATCCTTTTCCTTGACCTTTTGCACCAAATGAGATTATTACAAGCATTTTATACTATTTGTGATCATCACCAATATGGAGTAACTTCAAAAAATACATCACATACAATGAGTGACTACACCCACCCTTTTAGAGTATACAAGATATAAAATGGGTGTGGATGCATCATGTGCTACGCTATGGGTCCCATCCTTTTCCTTGATATTCAACACCAAATGTGATGATTACAAGCATTTCATACTACTTGTGATCATCACCAAATATGGAGTAACTTCAATAAACACATCACATATTAAACACAAAAAATTACTCTTGATACACCATGTCAATATTGAACTCCTGATGTTTGTAGATATTGGCAATCATTGCTTACATGTCACTAGCCTTAAGATCCAGATGCCACTAGAAGAAACCATCTAGCCCTCTAGTGTATCACTATATATTGATTGCCTACATTTCACTGGACTTAAGGCCAACATGGTAGTGATCAAAACCATCCAGGCCTCAGAGTAATATAGGGCATGAATTGTATACATGTTGTTGGCCCTAACACCCACATACCTTTGATAGAAATAATTATTCTAGCTCAACAATCTATAGGTGTAATACACTCCTAATTATTGTCAAGATGGAGCATTGATAAGCTTATCTTAAATTGTTTATAGGATTTACCAGTCGGTGATTAGCTTGGAAGGAGAGGAACAATTTACATCTTAGGGTGTATACACCCTCTACATATGCCCTCATATTACTTATTCCAAAAATCTTGTGTTGCAAGAGAAACCAACTTTTGTACCAATATCAATTTAACATTGTGACATAAGAATGTAGCAGATTATAGATCTAATAATTATTGAAACATTTTATACAATGGCTAATTAATCTAGTTGCATTGAACCTAAAAGGTGTTTGGTAAACTATTCACTTATCTTATAGCTCTAGGGATAATTTATTAATACATAAGTAGCACGTTGAGACCTTATAAGTGAAACAACAAAAAATTAGAGATTGCTTTTGTATGGTTTAGGACATAGAAAAAACCCACTTTCCAATTATCTCATTGAAGGAAAACCCTAGTGAACCATAGATTTTATGATTAGGAATGTTATGTCTCTTTTGCTCAATTAGGGTCTTTCACCTAAATGAAAGAGAGATCGCACACCAAAAATATAGCTGGTTCACTCAAACTAACATATGTATGATGTAATTATGACTAAATGCAATGATCTAAATGAACTTAATTGATAAAATTGAGTGATTATGAATGAAAAACTAATGAAATATGCAATGTTTGAAAACACAGTGGTGTTTGCAAAATACTTAAAAAGATGAACAAAAATGCAAATAGAACAAAACGGAAAGCTATAAAATTAAATGCGTGAACCTGTAAGATTGATGAAGATTGGAAACCACTCTAAAAATTTCCAAAAGTTGACTTTTTGGTTGACTAGGACTCATTTGCCACCCTGGGCGAATCAGTCCCAAGTCAGGGTTTTCTACCCAAAAACTAGTTTCTGCTTAATGGGTATTGGAATCTATATTTAACTCTGATAGTCACCTCAAATGGGACTCAATTTCCATCCATGGTGAATCAATCATTTTTTTAGTTTTCTACAAATTCAAATCTCAGACCTCTACCTTATCACCTACACAACACTTCTTACTAAAAACCCATATCAAAATCTCAAAAAATACCTACAAAATAGGTTAAAGTTTGTTTTCTAATGGAGGGTTCTCCTTGGTCAAACCCCTAAGTTGGTAATGAAGCCTTGAATGGATAAAATCTACATAAAACCCTAGCCTTAAGTGTGTCAAAGACTAGGAAAAATTGAAGTATGACAAAACCCTATTCTAATGTGTTAGAATAAAATGTGCAAGTGTGATTTGAATGATGCAAGAATTCAATCCTAGAAACCCTACAACATCTCAAATGAATGTAAATGACATGCAAACCTTAAATATGAAGATAGAGAGAAAATGGAAGATGGAACCACTTTGAAAACAAGTCTTTAGGTATGATTCGATGGCTAGTTGCATCTCCTCAACCTAGATTTATTCATGACTCACAATAGGCATCCATCACCAACTCTTTTCAATCTTGGATCTTGAATATGAAGTGAGCTTGAAGACCTACAAAATCCCTAGTTTGCTGCCCTAAAGCTTTAACTTTTCTATAGAAAATGCTATTGAAACTTATTGTGGAAGAGTCTTAATACTTGAATTTTGATTTTGTTTTGTAAAAAATGACTAAGAGATGTGAAAAATGACCTAGAATGTCTATTTATAGGCATCAACACCTAATTTTCTCGTTATTTATACCTAAGAGGCCGACATTCACTAAAAAATTAAATTAAACTGGTGAAATTCCCACTCAAAATTGAATTTTGCCACAAAAGTGACTCATCCACCCTTGATGGATGGGTCCCACCAGAGGGGACTCATTCGCTCGAGGTGGCGAATGGGTCCCACTAGTGGTTTTTGGAGATGGGTTTTCAGGATATGAGTGAATTAAGTGTTGTTTGTTGGGATTTAGATGATTTTCGATTGAAATGGGTCTTAGGGGCCTATAAATGTTGTTTTGAAGAATGAATAATGTAGGGGTACTCAAAAGTAGGTCCAAATTAAGAGTGAAATTGTATCTTTTCTCAGAGGTGTCCAATTTTCTATGCCACAACTAGAGATCTCAATGTAAAAGAGAAATAGATCTTGCAATAAGATAGTACTAGGGTATTATTGTAAACTAATGAGGGGTTCATCACCAAGCTAGGTCTTGGAAAAAAAATGACATGCAAGATGTAATGCTTAACCCTAATATGATGCAATCTTTCATTAAATGACCTAAAAATGCATGAAAATCATAATTGAGAGGTGAGATATCATAAGTGTGCACCTAGAAATTTGAAGATGATTGGATGAAGCTCTGAAATGCTAAAAACACTGATTTTAATGTTGATTGGGACTCATATGCCAGACTGGGAAATTTAGTCCTAGATTTGGGTTTCTATGCAGAAACTAAAATATGGCAAATGGGAGTCTAAAACTACAAAAACCTTAAAAATGACCTAAATTGGGACTCATATGCTAGAACCGGTGTGTCAATCCAGTTATGGTTTTTTGAAGCTTCAAAGTCTAAATCTACTATTTAATTTCTACTCTTTCCTTCTCAATTGATTTCTAGATTTGAAACCCTGATTTGCATCCTATAGAAGTCTTCCAAGTATATCCAATGCAAGGTGACAACTTTGACAACTTTCTCTAAACTTGATCTTCAATGTGTCATCAACCTAAACATACAAATCACCAACTAAAGAGAGGGGAAAATGTATTTTTATTAGTAGAAAGGGGTTTTCCTTTGTCAAACCTTGTTTTGGTAATAAAACCTTGAAATGAAATGAAATAGGAATGGAGAATGATTAATGAACAAAATATGATGTTGTAACTCACCAAACCCTAGCAATAAAGTGTTTCAACACATGTATGGGATGGATCCAATGGATGTAGATCTTGACTCTTGCTTGAATAGGATAGATCTTGAGTTGAATGCTAGCTTGAATTATGAAACCCTACATCATAATTGTTAGCTAAAAAATAGAAATAATGCATGAATAATGCTCTAAAGCACTTGATAATCATCCCTTGAATGCTCTTGAATGATCTTGTAAACACTTGAATGCTATTTTTTGAACTCAAAATTGCTATTATGAATGCTCTGACAAAATTCTTAGGTGAAAATGAGTGAAAGAACCTTGTATTTATACTTAATTATGCCAAATTTCCCAAAATTACAATACTACAAGCTGACATTAGATCTAGGAGGATAAAATCCCACCAAGAATTTGAATTAATTTTAATTTTGGTCCACATGGGACTCATATGCCCAAGGTGGTGTATGAGTCTCATTAGGCATAATTTATGGGACCATTTTAAAAAATGCTTAAAAAGGTGTAAAGTCAAGATTGAGACCCAAAACCCTAGGTGGGACTCATATGCCCAACGTGGCATATGAGTCCCAAATCACTAAATATTGGCCACACAAACTAAAAACACCTAAATTATGATGGGATTATCCTAAAAAAGATGCATTAATTAAGGCTTGTGGATGCAAATCAAGGCTAATTAAAGCATAAAAAACCCAATTATCTATGAAGTGTGAAAATGTGTTACAACACTTTACAACACTCTAAATAAGGTATTATTAGGTCTATTTAGTTCACAAGATCCCAAGACCTAATATGAACATGTCAAACACATTACAACACTAAATCAAGGCAACATTAAGTTCACTTTTACAAGGAAGGCCTAAACAAGCGAGGAAAAGTAGACGGATACCTTTTTTGTTGCCACAATAAGATTCCCTCCATCCAAACTCATAACAAATCAAATTATATTTAAATTAATTAATTATTATTTGGAAACTCTGTATTTAATAAAAATGATTAGTACATACATATAATATTAAATAAAATTCCATACCATTTTGGTAATACTTACCCTTGTAGTTGGAAAATACTACCCTTAGGGGCTCACTCCTAAGATAAACATAGATCTAATTATATATTAATAGTAGGAACCCTACCTAGCAAGTAATAATATCCATTGTTCACCTAATAAGATTATGTTGTTCTAATTTCATGTCATTACTAGTGTAATAATGGAAAAAGTACTCTCTAACATGGCCTTGATTTAGTGCAAGTAATGTGTCTAACATATTTACATTAGGTCTTGGGCCCTTCTGAACTAAATGAGCTTATTGGTTCCTTATTTAGAGTTTTATAAAGTTTTGTAACACACTTTTACACTAATTTAGGGTTTTATTAAATAATTGGGCTTCTTTATGATTTAATTGGCCTGATTTTACATCCACAAGCCCCATTTAATTCATCTTGTTGAGGATGATACAGACATGAACCAATATCCAATCATAATTCAGGTGATTTTGGATTTTGCGATCTAGATTTAGTGATCTAGGGCTCATACGCCACCTTGGGTGTATGAGTCCCACCTAAGTTTTAGGGCCCTGAACTGGATTTTACATTATTCTAATAATTTTTGAAAAATGTTGATGGGTTTGGTTATTAGTATATTTTTATTAATTTTCATATACTTTTAGGACATTTTAAATATGTTTTTATAGTACCTTTTAGACAATACTTCCATAATATGTTATCCTTTCAAGCATACTTTGCAACCTTGAACCTAGTTTATGGAAATGAAATATGGTGAAATATTCATAGTATTGAATGGTCTAAATATGAATATGTATGTATATGAATAAAATTCTATGATTTAATTATGGTGGATAGTTGCATATGTATGTTGTATGGATGAATATCTCTATAGCTATGCATGTGGTAACAAGAAAGGAGTATTTGTAGTGAGTACCAAAGAAAAAAAGCATGAAATTAATGGAGTTGAAGTTGCCTAAAGTGTAGGAAGCCCTGGAGCTGAGTGTAGTCATTATGGAAGGAATAAATGCTACAAAGATACTTGTTCTATAACTAAGGATGTTTTCCTATGTGTTTCACATGTAATATGTTCTTATTTGAATAGGTCTCTTTTTAATTTTCAGTTAGATGAATAAGTCTATCTTAATTTCACATCCTCATATCTAGGAGTGAGATTTATGATTGCAGTTAGTTAGTTAGTTAGTGGTTTGAATAAGATTCTTTGTGTTTTGTATAAAGTCAGGGGATGAGTTCATAGGTCAGTTAATTGATTGTTACAAGTTATTATCAGTTAGTGGTTTTCTCTAGTTTTCCAGTTATGCAAAAACATGTCAAAATGATATTATGGAATAAAATCTGCAAGAAGGACTATGTCTTAATATCTAGTGTTATGCAATGAATGGAGTTATGTATTGCATGGATGCATAAGAATCTGAGTTAGATTTGGTTTTAAGTTAAGTGAGATAGTCCTTAGAGCTAGCCACTCAGGTACTATTCTTCACTTCATCTATTTATGCATTTTCATTATTTTTGTTTTCATTACTTTACACATGCATTGCAATGTAGAACAATTTATGGTTAGTTAAAGTAGTTGTTAATGAGGAAAGGTGTAATTGATAGAACATAGTACTCTAGAGATTAGGATTGGTTATTTTGTTTTTTTAAATAGTTTTAGATTAATTTAGCTTTTACATCTTTACCAGTCACCTACAACTTATGTCGTAGGTACCCATAGCCATTAGGTTTTGTAACTAATTTAATTTTTTTTACAATTCTATAAGTTTTCGGTAAAGTAGAATAGTTTGAATAGGTTTTCATAGAGTAATTTAGGTGAACACGAATCCATGAGGGCACAACTAGTGTGTACCATCATAAGTTTGCGCACCTTGGTTGATGATTTAATGTAGGATTGCAATGTCAAGTGGATTGTTCAGCTTGGCATGCCCTTGAATTGTGTAGAACTTACCAATTCCATAACACATTAGTTTGCCTCTACATTTTTGGCATCGTTGCCAGGGATGGTGCTATCTTCATGTAGGCCTAATTTCCCAAGTTTTTCGTAGTTAATTTTTCTTTTTTGCATTAGGACTGATAGATTATATCTTCAAGAACAACTAAATTTATACTAACATTATGCGGGTTCATTGCCATAAAATGTCAAAAATACTATATGTGGAGGAGGAGAGATAACCAAGGAAGAAATATTGAATCCTTTAGACACTCAAGAAAGAGATGATACTGGTGGTTTTGCTGAGTATAGTGCAGAGATTGTTGAAAGGGTGGGAATTTTCTTTCAATTTTCATAATCTTCATCATTGTCCTCATCTTCCACAACTATTGAAGGGACCTTCTAAACAATGGCAGATGTTGATCCCCTAGAGCATGGTACCTTTGAGTTTCCCATTACTGACCAAGCTAGAGCTACTATGCTGAAAAATATTCCACCATCAATATTATCAATATTTTATGGCTTGGTAACTAAGAACCTAGATACATTTCTCTTTGAGTTTGATGTTTTGTGTAGAAGTTATGATTATACTACTGATTCCCATGGAATCAAGCTCTTCTCAGCCACTCTTAAATATGCTACCCTTAGATGGTTTATGGGGCTTGGCAGGGATGTTGTTCCAGATTGGGACACCATGAAAACAAAGTTATTGGAAAAATAAAAGGACTATTGTAGAGGATTAGACCAGAGGAGGGATGATATTTTCTCGATTTCTAAAAAAGAGGATGATCCATTAGAAGAGTATATAGAAAGATTTCAGTTTTCTTTGAAGAAAAACCCACAACATAAACTATCAAAGGAATCCCTTAAATTGGTATTTTTAAGGGGGATTAATGAAGAATGTATGGTTTCCCTAACGCTTATTGGGGTAGGATATATTTCTATATGACCATTTGAAGACATTAGTAAGGTCTATAGGAATTAATCTAGGACCCTTTCTAAAAGGCCAAGAGAGGAGAGGTCATCCATCACAAGTAAGTCTTCTAATGGGGTTTCCAAAGTAGAAATCAGTAATTTATTGTACAATATGAAGAAGGATATAATAATTCATCTAGCAACATAGTTTTACACCCTCCACATCAAGAAAAAGTAGGAGGAAGTAGAAGCTATCCTCACTAAGTACTACCATAATTGTAGGAAAAGGAAAGCCAATTGTAAGTGCAAATGAGTGGCCAGTATCAAACAAGAAAATATTGAGAAACTAGATTTCCAGTCAATTGAACAAGATGATGGATGTAAATATTTTACATAGCATAAAGGATTCCATGGAAGCAAATAAAAGATATTCCAATAGACCCCTTAGTTTTAATCCATCTTAAACCTTTGAGCAATCAAACCTTTTCTACTTGGAACTCTCAACCCCAATAATCAAATTAGAACAAGTGGTAGAATCCTCAACAATGGTTGATGAGCTTAAAATGTGCTCATAGTTTAGATGTTATGATAAACTTTTAAATGCCTTTACTTTTGTTATTTTGTGGCTGTTTAAACTCTGTTGAAACCTTTTATTGGGATATCCTATAGAAAAATACTTTCATATTCTTGCAGCTCATTGTGTTGACTTGATTACATTTATTGCCCCGTTGACTCCCTAAATGACTGGTATATCATATACAATTTTTGAATGATGAAATAGATTTAAATGTGTGATTAATGAATAGATATCATGTTACCTTTTGTTTGACATCTGTTACCTTTTGTTTCACAGGTTGTTGAAGAATGATTGAGTCAAGCGCAGCCGATCTCGGCCTTGCAGTAAAGTCCATTTCCTGCATGACTTCGAGGAAGCTCCGGCGAAGACTCTTTGACCGAAACCATGGGAAATATTTTTAATGAAAATCAATCTGGAAAGAGTGGAGCACTAGATTCTCTCTGGATCGGGCTAAATGCATAAATTCATTATGAAGTTTGTTCCTTGATTCGGGGATATACTTTACTTCCACATCTTTCTTTGATAGGGTTAGTTAGTTATTTGATCTCCTTATTTTAAATAAAGTTCTCCTCCTGCGTGAGTGAAAAAAAGAAGGGAGAGATGATAGTTAGAGTAAGATAGAAATAGAGTAGCAGATATCATGTAAGAATCAGTAGGATAATGAAAAGCAGAATCTATTTGACAAGAGATAGAGTTTGTTGTTAGTTTCCATCTCAACAAAACAATGTATATCATTCTGTTTTCATGAATAAAGTTCAATGAAGTTTTGAGTTTAGCATCTACGTAATCAGTAGATGCTTGCTAAGGGGGCCCACTTAGTAAGTATCTGTAGCTAGTTAGTTAGTTGTTCTTTTCTGTTAATCTTCAGTTAGCTTTCATCTTTGAAGTTTTCATACAAACTCAATCTCATAGTGCTCCTGTAGCATAGAGAGTCCATCCCTGTGACTATTCCTGCAACATAAGGCTAGTTCATAGTTTGTGTTTCAGATGTAGTTGTTATAGTTTCTATCATAGTTGAGTTAAAGAATTTTGCATTACCTTCCTGTGGCGTAGATAGAATTCCTTTCCAGTATGTATTTCTACTAAGATTTGACTGAAACTAGTTCCTAGTGCATATATTTTGCTGCCCCATTTAAAGTATACGTCCCCTGGTTTGACAAGTAAATAAACGTCCACAGAGAGATATTAGTCACCTATCAGAATATCTAATTCCTAGGAAAGGTTTTACTGTGATTTCCATAATCTTTTGTGGGTGCGACCATTTTTGGCGCCATTGCCGGGGATGGTGTCCAGCTAGGAGTTTGTCATAAGTCATTTTTAGCATTAGTTAGCTTGTTAGTCAAAAAATTTCTAGATCCTTCAAGCCACTATTCACCATATTGCATGCATTGAAGAAGAAGAGACGCACTGGGAAGGTTCATCCCTAGAAACCTGTTTGTTGAATTACCATTTGAACCAGCTGACGATGAACGTAAGGAAAACCCATTTGCTATGTTATTCTAGCAACCCAACATCACAAATAACCCACCTAATAATCCACCTCCTACTTTTGAGTTCCCTATTGTTCCCTAGCGAGATACTGACAATCTTAAGAATATACTTTCTTCACTGCTTCCAAAATTCTATGGCCTGGTCACAGAGGACACAGAAACTTTTCTGTTTGAATTTGATGTTCTTTGCCGTAGTTATGACTACAACATAGACGCTCATAAACTGAAGCTATTTCCTTCCACCTTGAAGGAGGGAGCTCTCAGATGGTTCATGAGTCTAGGAAGAGGCGTCGTTGATAGTTGGGCAGCTATAAAGACGAAATTCCTTGAAAAGTATAAGGAATATTGTAAGAGTTCCAGCAAAGGTGATGACATATTCTGAATTCAATAAAAGGACGATGAAAGTCTGCAAGATTATATTTCCATATTTTTATTTTCACTAAAGAGGAACTCAAACCATACTCTCAATGAGGACTCCCATAAACTACTTTTTCTAAGGGGAATCAGTGATGGCTGTATAGACGGCCTGGACCTGATGGGAGGAGGTGATATAACCCAACTTCCTTGGGATGATATAAAGAAAATATGTCTTAACTATTCCCAAGCAATAGTTAAGAAAGGTCGAGGTCATCATACTATAGTGGGGAAGTCTTCTTCTGGTGGAGTCTCTCGGATGGAGATAACAAATTTGCTATCTGATTTCAAGTAGGACATCATTAATAATATGGCTACACAACTGGACACTATGCAAGCTCGGAGGAAAAATGAGGAGGCTAAGGCAGTTTTGGCCGAGTTCTGTCCATACTACAGACAGAAGAAGCGTGACTGCAGATGCAAGATGGTGGCTAATTTGGAAGCCAGAAAACTACCTATTGACTTCAAGCCAGAAGAAGGTGATGATGATCAAGTGTTCTTTGTTGCACAAAGGAGACCATTGGCCCAAAGACAAGGTATGCCTCAAGATCCTTTAACTTTTGGTAATCCTTATTCTAGCTATAATAACCAATGGCAACATGCATATGGACCACCACCACCCTGGAATCCACCTCAACCAAGTTGGCCTAATTATCAAACCCCGCGATGAAAATCTCCTCAAGGAGGTTGGCAGCAGCCACAAGGGCAATGGACCCCACCTTCAGGAAATTGGCAGCAAAATCCTCAATGGAGAGGTCCTCAGCAATGGCAAAATCAGTCCCCTGGATTCTTGTAGCTTCCACAGCCACAACCACAGGCCCTCATGCCACCTCCTGCAGCAACTACAACAAATCCTGGACCTCCAAAACAAACGCATATGCCTGCCCAGCCATTTCCAAATCCCAATAATAAGCGATAGTAGTAGCCACAACAGCCTGCGTATCTTACCAAAGCCAACCAATATCAAGCTTATGCCTTAAATGTTAATGACATCCATTTGAGGTCTGGAACCACTTTACCTGCTCCAAAACTACCTCTGATTACTGAAATACCAGATTCTCCCCTTGAAGAATCTACTGCACCTATTGTTCCTACTGAGCATATGCCCATAACTGATACAGTTTCTAAGGAGTCTGTTTTGAAAAATCAAGACAACTCACCTTTTCCTCAAAGGTTGCAAAGTACTGCATCTAAATCCATGGAAGAACCCACTTTTGACATTCTGGATTAGCTCAAGAATGTGCAGATTCAAATCCCTTTATTTCAGGCTATTAAAGATATTCCCATTTTTGGAAAAGCTATTAAAGAGGCTTGTTTGAAGAAGCCTGGACGAAAGAAAAATGATTCTCAAACAATTCATGTCTTAGGGAAATTGGCTGATATAATGTTGGGAAATGTAGTCATTCCAAAGTATAGTGACCCTGGAAGTCCTATAGTGCAGATACATATAAATGACCAAGTTGTAAAAAATGTTTTGATTGATTTAGGTGCTGCCATTAATGTCATGACAAAGCATACTATGGACTCCCTGAATATTTCAAACATTAGGTCTACACCCACAGTTCTGCAGCTTGCAAACAACTCCATAGTTAAACCTGATGGGATAGTGGAAGATGTAATTGTCACTCTTGAATCTTGGGAGTATCCTACTGATTTCACAATATTATTAGTTAAGGCAACTTTAGGAGGGCATCCAGTTATCCTTGGTAGACCATGGTTAGCAACTGTTGATGCTTTTATAGGATGTTGTTCTGGAGATATGACCATTTCTGATAGACAGTCCACAAAGAAATTGGCTCTGTATCCGCCTGCTAGACCTCAACCAGATTTGTCCCAACCTGTTTGGCCAGATGTGGGGGAAGAAACTGAAGAAGAAAATTCTTTGGCTCAATTAATGATGATTCAAAATGATCCATTCTCACAACTTCAGAGTGATGATGCTTTGATGTTTCAAATTCTACAGTACAACTCTAATACGGGTAGTTCATCTAATCCAAATGGTACTCATTTACAATGTTTCCTGCAGCAACCAAATTATGAAAGTTCACTACCTAAACTTTCAGTGATTTTTCATAATTTACTTCCACAAGAGGTACAAACATCACCTGTAGATTCTATGAGTAATCTCACGGATCAGATAGAATTGTCTCAAGGTCATTGTTTGAATATCAATAGCAAGTTGTTATAGTCTCAACAAACTGACTTATTAAAAATGCTACAAGAACAACATAAAGCTTTTGCATGGGAATATGGGGACATGCAAGGAATAGATCCTCAAGTTTGTACTCATAGGATATATATCAAAGAAGATTGTTCACTAGTTAGACAACCTCAAAGAAGAGTAAATCCAGCACTTAGAGAAATAGTTAAAAGTGAACTTCAAAAGTTGCTTGATGTTGATTTTATTTATCCAATCTCTGACAGTCAATGGGTTTCTCCATTAGTCATTGTCCCCAAGAAAGGTGGAAAATGGAGAGTGTGTGTAGATTACAGAGAGTTGAACAATGCCACTAAAAAAGATCACTTTCCACTACCTTTTGTAGACCAAGTACTAGACTCACTGTCTGGCAAAAGATAATTTTCCTTTTTGGATGGTTATAGTGGGTACAATCAGATAAAAATTACCCCTGAAGATCAAGATAAGACCACTTTTACCTGTCCATGGGGAATATTTGCTTATTCAGTCTTTCCTTTTGGTCTATGCAATGCGCCAACAATATTTTAGAGAGCAGTAATTAGTATCTTTGCTGATATATCTCATGAATGTATGGAGATTTATATGGATGATTTCACTACCTATGGAGTCACATTTGAAGAAGCACTGGTGAATTTAGAAAAGGTATTGAAAAGGTGTAGAGAGAAAAATTTGTCTCTAAACAGTGAGAAGGCTTTTCTAATGATGGAAGAAGGTATTGTTTTAGGTCATCATGTTTCAAAGAATGAAATTCAGGTTGACCCTGCAAAAATTAAAGTTATTTATAATTTACAAATTTCTGCAAAACAAAAAGATGTCAGAAGTTTTCTTGGTCATGCAGGGTATTATAGAAGGTTTATAAAAGACTTCAGTAAAATTGCTAGTCCACTTTATGCCCTATTAACAAAGGATTCTCAATTTGAGTGGATAGAGGCCTGTGAAAAATCCTTCCTGCAACTAAAGGACTTGCTTACTAAAGCCCGTGTTCTTTAAGGTCCAAAATAGAATTTTTCTTTTCACATACATGCTGATGCCTCTGATTTTGGCATAAAAGTAGTTCTAAGTCAAAAAGAAAATTCAATTGAACATGCTATTTACTTTATTAGCAAGAACCTTCAAGGTCCTGAGCTCAACTATACTGGTACAGAAAAGGAGTTGCTTGCAGTAGTGTATGCTTTGAATAATTTTAGGCATTATGTCACAGGTTATCAGATATTCATTCATACTGACTATGCAGCAATCAAGTATCTGATTAACAAACCTGCCATCTCTGGTAGGTTGGCACGATGGCTCCTGTTGTTACAAGAATTTGACATTACAGTAATTGAAAAACTAGCAAGAGCTAATGTTGTAGCAGAATTTTTATCAAGACTTCAATCAGCTGCACCTATTGAACATGAGGTCATTGATGATAGCTTCCTAGATGAACACTTATTTTCCATAGCTGCACATACACCCTAGTATGTAGACATTGCCAATTATCTAGTAGCAAACAGAATACCAGCCCACTTTTCTCCAAAAGAAAAGAAATTGTTAATAGAGAAAATTTTTAACTTATCCTGGATTGCAAATTGTTTGTTTTGTATTAGATCTAATCAAGTAATGCGAAGATGTGTAAGAGAAGATGAGACTTATGACATATTACATGCTTGCCATGATGAACCATGTGGAGAACATTTTGCAGCAAAAAGAACATCAATGAAGGTTCTTACAACAGGGTACTACTGGCCAACATTACACAAGGATGTTGTGGCCTATACAAGAAAATGTGACAGATGCCAGCGTATGGGAAGACCAACTAAGTCTGATGAAATGCCACTATATCCACAGATAATAGTCACCCCTTTTGATAAATGGGGGATGGATTTTGTGGGGCCAATTGATCCACCATCAAATGGCAAGTCATACATTCTAGTTTGCACAGACTATGTAACAAAATGGGTCGAGGTAAAAGCTATGACTCATGCCTGAGATAACAAAGTTGCTAAATTTATGTATGAACAAATTTTCATAGAATTTGGAGTTCCCAGAGAGCTTGTAACTGATCAAGGAGCTTAGTTTACATTGAATCTTATCACTGCACTAATGAATGACCATAAAATCAAACATAGGAAGTCCATTCGCTATCACCCTCAAGCCAATGGTCAGGCGGAGGTAACAAACAGAGAAATTGAGGTGATCCTCACAAAGACAGTGCAGATCCACAAGAAAGATTGGAGCAATAGACTTCCTGAAGCTGTTTGGGCCTACAGAACTATATGGAAGACAACTGGGTTTACACCTTTTGAGCTACTTTATGAGAAAACAGCTATGTTACCCATAGAATTTGAGCACAAAACTTTGAGGATAGCTCTTGAACTCAATATGGACATATCTGAAACACATAAGGACTATCTCCTATAGCTAAATGCTTTGGATGATCTGAGAAAAGTCGCCCTGCAGCATACAGAAGCAATCCAACAGCAAAGGAAGAAATGGCATGATCAACACATCAAAACCAAGAAATTTTCTGCTAGTGATTGGGCTCTGTTATATGATTCTAGATATCAATAAAACTAAGGTAAGATCACAACACGTTGGCTTGGCCCCTATGAAGTTGAAAATGTGTTTGACAATGGAGCTGTATAGTTGGTGACAATTGATCCAGTCTGTTTCAAATTGCTAGTTAATGGAAATTGACTCCGGTTGTACCATAAACTAGTCTCAAAGGAAGAATTCATGCAGTAGTTCATTCAGGTTCCTCCCGCTACTCTTCCTGCAGCTGAAGGCTTTAGCCTTTCTCATGCAGCTTTACCGTAATTTTCAAAAAGCATGCCCATAATAAAGGTTTTCTTTTTAAAAAGGAAACCCCTTTCTCCATTTTTATTTATCACCCCCATCTCACTTCTTTATCTTCCATCCATCCATCCCATCCATCCATTCCATCCGTTCATCTCGTCCACCCACGTCACCCATCCACTTCATCCGTCTGTATCAACCTTAATTAAGATATCTTTCCCACTTGTCAATTCATGTAGACTCCGTCATCTTTCTTCACACGTACGTGCAATTATCAAAGGTATGCCATATCTTTTCTTATTGCATATTTGATTTATTTTATTCTATTCATTTATTGCTATGCATGTACTGGTCATTATTACCCAATCTCCACCTATTCTTTAGTACATGTGAGGACACATGTCATACTTTAAGTAGGGGGTGGGATAATCCATCTTTTAAAACCTATCTTTTTGCCGCTGCCATAACTGCACAAATAACCTTTCTTTAATACTTTTCTAGTACTTTCCAAATATGATCACATGTCCTTCTTTATTGCATGTTTTTCTTGTAAACTATGATTAAGACTGCTTGTTCAAAAAGTTCATTTTTGGAAAAAAAAATGTGACGGCACGATAGAAGAAAAACTAAAGCAGAAAGGAAAACAAAGAATTTGAATCTTTAGCAAGGAATTAAGTTTAGCTAAGGGAAAACTGCAAATATGGGTGGTCAGTTGGTGTGACATGAGCTTGTAGCTCATGAATTATTATTGCAAAATCCGCAAACAGTCTACGCATTCAGCCTCTATGGATGGTTAAACTATTTTTGAAGCTTAAATAATTTTGATGAGGAGGCTACTGGAGAATTTTTGAGAACCCTTTCTAAAGGGGAAGCCACCATATGGGGTCTAATAGTTGTTGCAATTGAAGACAAAATTGCTGAAGTAACCGGGCTTTAAGATCTCACTAAAGGTTAACATGAAATGTGAACAACTATATATAGATCACTAAGTTTCCCTGCATTACTATGACCTAGTGATATAAAGCTTAGACTAGAATTATTTCTTCAAGAGAGGTAGGGTGATCTTTTGACTTTACCTACCTATTGGTGATGGCTGTTAAATCCTTGAGAAATGTGTACCATTTGTGTGGCAAGGGGGCTAGCTTTTTTTCCATTCCAATGGCAAGGAAACCAACACATGATCAATGATATCTAGACAAATAATGTTAATCCCACATGACTTTGGAGGGACAAACAAACTTAGCAACCCACTAAGTTAACCATATGGTTTTTTGCTCCTCTTAGTAGTTCAACCATTAAGAAACAACAATATAATGAAATGGGAATATAGGGTTTATATATTTTAAATTTTGATACCTTTACATATTGTAAATGATGAAAATTCTTAAGATTTTGGGACCTAGTATCTACCAAGGCGATAGTAAATATGATGGGGGATGTTGATTTTTTGAAATGGGTATCATCATTTGTGTGACAAGGGGATAGTGTGTGTATCATTCCAAGCGTAAGGAAATAAACACATAATCAATGATATCAAGGGAAGAATATTAGTCCAACATGATTGGAGGATTGAATGAACTTGACTAATCACTAGATTGAAGATATGATATTTTATATGCCTTTTGTCATTATTATCATCAATATGTTCAAATCGTAACAATAACTCTAACCTTAAAAACATATTAGAAACTAATTTGTAACTAGGAAACATGACGAATGGAATAATAAAGAAAGACAAGAACTATTAGAATAATAAAATATTGAGTTAAATATGGAAAGCCAATGACATATCACGAGTCACAACGGCAACGAGTGGGAGACACACACGAACCTTCATTGCAGTATTAAATAGTAAACCTAGCAAGGCATCAGGGAAGGTTCCTAGCAGCTTGATTGTTACCAATTCTTCATTAATAACACGTTTTGATTGCGCTTCTGTGAATTTGTGAACAAAGCTAATAAAAGATTTGTGTGTCCTTAGACTTTTATTGATAACTACCTCACAATTTACGCGTCCTTAGATTTTTGTTAAGTTTTTTACGATTTTTGTGTCCTCAGATTTGTGTTTATAAGCTTCGAGGAATGGCAGTAGCAAGTGGCTTTTATCAACAATGAAGTATCTATCTCAAATCCCAGAAGCATCCATCTACCTCGTTCCTTTCACGCTGAGCACTACTATATATGTACACTTTCCTCTTAACACATATTATTTTTCCACTGCATAATTAAATTGATCTGCTTTTGCACACGTTGAGGAAGAGGACAAATTCAATCTTGCTCACACCATTACTGAAAAGTTTATCAGTCTTTCCTACAGATTATATAGATGTTTTTGATTCAATTTGTTATGTATTGAACAAGTTTTTCGTAGGTCGCTGCTTACTGCTTAGTCTGTAATGGCATTCCCAAAAAAGAAAGATGTGAAGTGCTGAAAGCCCACAAAGACAGATATGATGGTGTAGTTGTTGATATAGAGAATATGCAAAACGATGCTACTCGTTTTACTACACTGAAATCATCACTTTCTCAATGGGAACACCAGGTCGGTGCTTTGTTAACCCTCAATAGAAATTCCTAAATAAATGTTAAGGAAATTAAAAAAGAAATAATAACATTAATTCATGCTTGTGCACTGCACCGGGTAAGAAGGCGGTATGGATTAAAGTGCCCAAGGAACAGGCAACACTGGTTCCTGTTGATGGTGTTTTTATGCACTTCTCAACACAGGCAGTGCGTAGATCCACTACCTCTCTTGAAAGACAATCTCCCACAATCAAATTGCAGAACACTATTCCAAGGTCTCTCGGGTGTCAGGTCATGACAATGCTAAGATACCTCAGTAGTTTGATGTGATTTGCTGGAATCACAAGGCGGCCTTACAAAAACACAAAGTATGGGCACAAAGCATGAAGTTGGATCTTCAAAAAAAGAGTTTTTAGCATGAAAGCAGTTGTGTCTTGGCTGTAGGTTCAAACAACAGTCTCAAACTCCATCTAATCATTAGATTTGGCTTTATAAAGTGCAATGAACCTTGGTGTTGTTCAGTTTCTAAAGAAAGTGAAAAAAGAGCGAAGGGGAAGAAAAGTTCCTAAGCCTAAAGCTTGCTGCGAACAGTGATAATGGAGTCCCTGCAATGGAAAATTCCTTCAAAACAATATCCCACTTAAACAGGGATTTCACAATATCATGGGAATCGTGCAATCTTCTAAGGGTTGCAGATTTTTATCCTTCATCCACCACATACATGCATAAACTAAAGATAAGTGTTTGAGGCAGCTTAAATCAGGTCCAGGCTAACTTTGCAAAGCTATCTACCTTCAGCAAACAGCAAAAAGTATGGACTAAGAGATCATCAACAAAGCAAGAATTTTCATGAACAACCAACAGTATTCCTAAAATTATCCAAATAACATGAACAGCTAACTAAACAACAAATAGATCTAAGTTAAACATCTAAGATTGGAGAAGTGAATCAAATAACATGGGAGAAAATAAGGAAATGCACCAAGTCAATGCTATTTCTCATATATTTTAGCAGCATGTCTTTACAACAACTCAACTCTCACTTTTGCAAATGAGGGGAGTGCTCTATTTATAGTTTCCAAAAAACCAAATGAATGGCCAAGATTTATTTCCATTGTGTGGCCACGATTCATTACAAATTAGGGTTTCACCTACCCCCAAATAGATTTACAATTAAAAAACATCTTTTGTCTTTTCCCTATTTTGTCATCTAGTGGATGACACTATTTGCATTTTCGTCCTATAGCTAATTGCTGTTCCTTTGGCTATAGCTACTCTTCTGGGAAGTCTTCTTCCTCAGCTGGGCTGTCTGGTTGCTCCTCGGAGGCTGCGTGTTCAATATGCTTGAGGATTACGGCCTGGAGCTTATCGATCTCGAGGATCTCGCATCCCAACGCCTGGTAGCTCCATTCTTTGGCATTCTCTTCCAGCCGCTTCCAGTCCTCATCATATTTTGAGCCCTGATCTCTAAAAAGCTTTGATCTATCGAAGGCACGGGCAACGAAACTCAGGAAGTCCATTGTGATATCTCCGGCTGTCCCGTCCTTCATCCGTTCTTCAAAATATGACTTGACCTTTTCTGCATCTAATTGCACCGTGGGCATATCATGGCCCGTCATTAGCTTGAGGTACTCGGTGCATTCTGCTCGGATCTCCTTGATCCATGCAATATCTGGATCCACCCTGCTCTAGATCTGTTCCATCCTCTCCCTTCGATTGATGAGGTCCCTGCGCCATATGTCCACCAACCAGTGATCTTCCTTCCTCAGTTCTAGCTTTTCTTCCCACGTGCTTTCTGGCATTTGAAGGATGGCCTCAACCTTCAGGAAGGCAGAGTCATAGATCGCAGGGAAGTTGGTGTAGAGCTTCCTCATGCCCTCCAAGGACTGAATCAAGTCTAGGAACTTGTTGGCTACTTGCACAGCCAAGCCGATCCCTACGTTTCTGACCTTTGTAACCTGCTAGAACCAGTCCTCCGTGGTCTTTTCTAAGTTTGTCCTCCTCTCTAGCTTATCTATCTGCTCCTTGGAGAGTAGCTATGGCGCGGCCATGGAGGTAGTGGGGAGGTCGTCTATTGAAAACCACTGCTGGATGTAGTCGGTTAGGGCAGCAACCTGCGCCTTTAACTCATCTTTGGTGATCTTATCCTGCTTAATCAGATGCACCACCGTGGCCACTGACTCCTCCAGATGTCCGACCTTCTATTCCCTGGTGGCTATCCCTGGTCGATCGTGGAGATATTGTAGCTTACTCCGGCCTGGCCAACAGTTGGCGTCGCTACATGTGCAGCCCGGGAGCCAGAAGCGTCCATGGTTATCCTAGAACAGACCTTAGGCTTCTTCTCCTTCTTCGTTGTGGCCAGAGATCGAGCCAAGATGGCCTCCAATCTTGACCTCGGGTCGCTCAAGACAGGAGTAGTCTTTTCAAGTTGCTTTTCTAGCCAGTTGGGCATGGCGGATTGGTCCTTGGGTGTATCATGGCCGCCTTCACCCGTCTCAGTCAGGGGCAAGACTTCTGCCTCCTTTTCCTTTTCAAGCTCTTCCTCTTCCCTGGCAGCATCCTCCTCTTCGTCAGAGTCTTGATAGAACACGAGGCTTTTGACAGGTGCCTTGGTGGTCAATATCTGAGTGAGATCCTATTCTTTTGCTACCTCTTCTTCTTTCCTCTCCTTAGCAGCCTCGGGTTCGGGACTCCTTACAATGTGGGTCTCCGCCTCAATGATATCCTTTTCGGGCTGCCCCTCTGGTGGCTGTCCCTGCTCACCTCGTGGCGACTGTTTAACTTCTTTTCCAACATCCTCATCAGAAATCTGAATAATTTTCCCGGTGCCCGAGCCATCCTCTCCATCCCCGCCCTCGGAGGAGCCCGTCTCTTCTTCCTTATAAGCAACCTCGTTAATGGTTCTATGCTCATGCTCGGGTTGCTCGTAATAGTCATCGGCCTCCTCCTCCATAGGCTTTGAAGCCTGCTATTCTAGCTCCTCCATCTCCTTGGAAATCTGCATGGTGGCCTCCATGGCCGGCGGGCCTGTCGGCAGTTGTGACGACTGAGCTGTTGCGAGGGCTTGGGCGAGGGCAACTTGGAGAGCAGGGTCCATTAAAAGCTGCGAGAGCTTAGGAGGGAGACTCTGTAGGTGCCGTGTAATAGCCTCGAGCACGCTAGAAAGGGGAACAGGCGATGGTATTGTTGCCAGAGGTAGCGAGGTGATGGGTGACATGGCAGCAGCAGAGGAAGGGGAAGTGGTCATGCTTGAGGAAGAGTCAATATTGCCTATAGACCCGGCTGGGGGCGAAGTGGCAAGGTGGACAGAAATGTCCACCGCCTATGGGGATGAGGTGACTACGGCCTGAGAGGGGGGCAGCACACCAGTCGGGGGAGGAAGGAGCAATGGAGGCTGCGCCTCTATTGTGACCACTGTCCTTTTAAGCTTCTTTAGAGACGAGCCTCCCGTATCCTTTGCTGCTTGTTCTTTGGGGCCCCCGGACTGTGCCGTTTCTGCCTCTTTTCTCCTATAGGACCTGGTGATGGGGGGAGACTTGGAAGTCTCACCAGCTGATGGGGAGGCAGCAACGTCCTCCGTGGCACTCGGCCTGCTTTTGAGTGCCTCGTATATTAGAGCCACCCCCTGTTGCTCTAGTTGTGCCACCTATCCATCAACCCACTCCTTGGTGCGAGCTATGATAGGCTAGGTGATGGTATCCAGGTCCTCGACCTCCTACTCATCCCAGTCGATGGAGGGGATTGCCAGGTCAGCAACCACAGGGTACCTCAGGTGCACCAGTGTGGATTCATCTTCCTCAAGCTAGTCTGGCACCAGAAATAGATGCACTCTCCTTAAGAACTGCACCGTCATTCGCATGTAGTGTCTCTGGCGGACCTCCTTATCATCTCTACAATCTACCCAGAAATCTTCAACATGGTATAGGTGGGCGTATGCCGACCCCAGCGCTTTCCTGACGTGGCCATGGGGGTCCATTCGTGGGTGAGTCGTGTACCATTCAAAGTTATACTCGTTGAGTTCCTTTTCTGAGTTGTCGGTGCATTAAGATGTTTGTAGCCGATACTGGCCCTGGCCGAGGATCATGGGATAAGGGATCCCTGCTACGTGCTTCTGGCTGAAGACTGCCTGAATATGTTGGAGCTGCCGGGAAAGCTCCAGGAGAATAATCCTATCATTTGGGTATCTGGGCAGCTTGTTCGGCCGTTCCGTGAATCCCTGGGCACGGATGTAAGTGAACTTTGGGAACTGAATGTATAAAAAGGCATACTCCTTCAGGAGTGCCCTGGCGCTATGAGATACCCTTCTCTCGAAGTCCCCGGCTATCAATCTGATAATATGGCCTATGAAGGCATCATTGATCTGGCGGTACTCCTTTTTGAAGTAGCCGTATTGTAGCTGAGCATACCGGTCAAAAGACTTAAGTCCTCGTTTGTGATGTCCATTCGGCACCATGAAGATCCCACTATATTGCCTCTGATCTGCCAATGAGTACACCAGGTTCGAGGTCATGTAAAACTTGTTGCTCTTCTTAACATTTACGAACTGCTCGTGGAAGCAGTTGCTGATAATACTCCCCCAGTCAAACGAGATCTTGGTTTCCACATCTTCATTTCATCGTATGATCTGCTCAATGTAGTAAGCCATCCACTCCTAGAAGTAGGTGGCTGTTGGGAGGCCCATGACTCTGCTTAGCATAGTCACCAAGTCGTGATAGTCCTCTTGAAAATCACTGCGGAACAGCTCTTGGGGAACTTTTGCAGTGCTGCCCCGCTTCTCCTTCAACTAGTAAACGTTGATTGACTTCTTGATGTTCAATGGACTGGCATCCCATGCCACCTGACACTGCTCCAAAGTGGGGACTTGCATATGTGGGAATGTCAGAATGTGGAATGTTTTTCTAATTCCTTCCGGAGACATGTCGGCAAGGATATTCCCTTCTTTGTCTATGATTGTCTGGGTATCCGTCTGATAGGCTTCTCGGCAAGCCATTACCAGCTCAGGTGCTATTAGAGACGGCGGAAAGCCAACAGCTTTAGCGATTCCGCTTTAGCATATCAATCGTGCATTCTTTGTCTTAGGGTCGACCTTGACCCTCTGGGTGAACTCATCTATGTCCACCTGGCCTATGTTGGTGTCCGAGATCTCTTTCCAATCAGTCGAAACCTTTGACTGGAGTGGTTCACCCTGAAATTGGAACTTCATTTGGTCTTTGTCGTCTCTCCCACGGGCAGCCCTTCCGGATTTCTTACCCTTGTCCTTTTCAGTAGAGGCCCCTGAAGTTCCTGCGGCCGATTCCATATATCCTGCAGGCAAAGGGCGAAGTTAGCACAAGAAAACACCAAAAATGTTAATGTTAGTCCGTATTGCGAGCATATTATATAACCAACCATTCAAATGCATCATAAATTTAATTTTCTAACAATATTGATTTCACTTTAGGGCAAATGAGCAATCCGGGCCTGGAGGGCTGGACTTCCGTGGCAGGAATGCTGCCAGGAAGGGAAAACACGCCTGAAAGTCCCCGGATACCCTCGTTGGTCAGATTTTAATGTTCTAAGAGACCCATGATGAAGAATGGTCTGATTTAAGACGTGGGTTGAGGTCAGATTCTTGATTGGACTTGATTTGGATCGATTTGGGGAGCTCCGGGGGTTTCAGGCCGGAAGGCAGTCTGGCAAAGGAAGCCGGTGGCGGCAGACGTCATGCGGAAGTCTGGCGGCGGAAGTCCGGAGGCCGGAACCCGGCAAGGCGAAGGTCGGCCGAAAACAGGTTTACTTTAACAGTTTTATACCGGATGACATTCGGGGCACCGGGACCCGGAGGCCGGGAGGATGCGAGCCGACAGCCGCCGCGTGCTTGTTAGATTATTCTGAAAGGCGACGGCGAGGAGATGACCAGGGTCCGGAGGGCAGGGAGCCAAAAGAGGTTCGCCGCCCTAGCAATTTGGATGTGGCGTAGCGACGGTGGTGAGGTATCGTTCGGGTTCCGGTCCGCGGGAGGACGAAAGGGGACGGCCACCGGTAGGCTACGACAACCCACAGGTGACGGCGGCGTCAACGACACCGGGACCCGGGAGGAGGATTGGCGTGAGGTACAGGCCGCCGAGGGTATTTGGCGATGACTAGCACAGCGGTGACGAAAGGGGAGCCGGGACCCGGGGTCCGGAGGGACAGAGGAGACGGCTGCCGAGAAATTTCAATACAGCTCAGGCGACGGCGGCGGTGAGAGCGAGCCCGAAGCCCGAAGGTCGGGAAGCCGGGAGGGCTTGGCCATGAGGGACGACGGAAACGTCACGGAGTTTCGGGGGCGGAACTCCAGACGGCCGGGCCCAGAAGGTCGCGGGATGCAGAAGCAGGGGCGTCGCCGGGAGATTTTGAAGTTTAAAACAGCAGAAAACTGAAGGCGGCAGCCTGGGATGGGAAACCCAGAGGCCCGGGCCCGGAAGGGCTGACCTCCGCCGGCGGGGTTCATGGCTCGGATCTTGACGGCGAAGGAGGGTCTCGGGCCCGGCGACGTTCTTTGCCCTGTGCGAAGAACACCCGCGACACGGACAAGTCCCGGGAGACGAAAATGGTGATTCCGATGGGGCCGCGAAAAATTTAAGGATATGGGTTTGGGGCACAATGTAGAGAGTGTTCATTTTATGCAATTTAATTTGGTTGCTCAATTCATTTAAATCCTCAAAATGATCAAAAATAACGGGAGAGCGAACGAGGATGGCCTACCTCCAACTCGCTAAGTGGGACGATGATGGGATGCACCGGCAGAGTTGACGGAACGATGCTGGGGTCGATGATCGCGATGGTGCAGTTTGCAGTGGGTTCTAATTCAGTCGCTGCTCCAATTCGCAAAAATTCGCAAGTGAAAAAGACTTCGGCGGACCCCTGTTTATATACCCGACCACTCATTAATGCTGCATTTAATGCCTCGTACATCCGTGCCAAAAGTCTGTGAGATTCAAATTCGAGTCGGCGGCGGCGACGAGGGCTTCGGGACCAGGCGGGCGGGAGGCTATGCAACAACGACCGCCGCAAATATTTAAGGTGACCACGGACTACGGCGACGACGGAAGGATCGGGGCCCGGAGGGCGGGGCGCGGTGGAGAGTTCGCCGCCGAAGGAACTTTCACACTTCATTTGGACGGCGGCGGCGAACAACACCCCGAGGACCGAAGGGCGGGCGACCGCAAGGAGTTCACCGCCGTTTGATTTTGCACTTCGGTGACGGCGGTGGCGAACAAGACCCGGGAGCCCGAGGGACGGGTGGCCGATGGAGGATCATCGTCGCGGACGGCGATCCTGGGACGGAAGTCTGGACTCAGACTTCTGGAGCCCGGGGCCTGAAGGAGCAGAGACCGGCCGGGAAACCCGCAAGGACAACGAACGGCAAATGGCGGGGCGGGTTCCGAAGGGCGGAAAGATGCCCGGGAAACTCCTTGGGTTTAAGCAGAAATGGAAAAGGGGAACCTATAAGGGAACCCCAAAGGCTCGGGCCCGGAGGGGCCCAAAACTGACCCAAAGCCCGAACGGCCCAAGGAACCCACAAGGCCCCGGAGGGCACCAAAATTTAAAAGGGGAGCCACAGTCGATTTCAGGATGAAACTTTAGGGTAATACCGACCATGCAAAATGTCAAAAAGGAGGGGCACGCAAAATGAGGCGGCCCTGACAGACCCGACAAGGCAAAAGAAAAGAGGGTCCCCGTTCCCAACGGGGCGTGTGTGCTGAGGGCACAACAAATGGTGACTCCACTGGAGAACGCTCCAGAGCGTTCTAGGGATAAATATTCATTCAGGACCCAGAATCTCTAGTTTCGCGGACCAGAAACGGCTTCCAAGGATGAATCCGGGAGAGCGAGATCCTTAATTGGGTCAGCTTACATGACATTTCGAAAGTGTGTGTAGAGTGAGTTCATTCCTTTCCTAGGGATAGTAACCAAGGTTATTACTTGAACCAAGTGAGCTACATAAGTTGTCTAACACCAAAAGTAACCTAGACATTGCCCCGCTGCCAGTCAGGCATCCATAGCCCCGGCGGAGTTGTCGCTACAATCTCATGGATATTGCTCTACTACCGGCCGGGCGTCCATAGCCCCGGTAGAGTTATCCAAACACCCATACGGTCATTTATTTTCTTTGTTCAGAGTTTATTTTCTCTTCTTTTTTGCTTTAATATTTCATTTCTCTTTTACCGTTTAGCTCGACTGGGTAAGCAGTGAAGCCTACAATGGGTTTGAGACTGTAGTGGTCACTGGAGTAGACTTAAGATTTTTCACTTACTTGGGTGTCATGACAACCACAGCACGGTCCTTCAAAATTTATTATTATGTAATTCGTGTAAGATTCGAGATGTGGGTAAGAAGATCCGGTAAAGGGTCAAGTTCTGAGTAGAATTTAGACAAGGAAATCATTCACAGACAGCTCTACAAAGATCGATAGTCTAGAGTGAATGTTTAGCCAGAGAACACGAAGAACGGACAGCAGAGTGAACCGCTTGTTAGGCAAGCACGGCCACCACAAAGGAGCGGGAAACCTCTCTCCAAACAAAACTGCCGGGAGGAAGAAAGCAAACAACGACTCGAGAAAAATGCAACAAGCAAGAAAACAACTATTCTAACCTATGCATAGGTATTTACAGCGAAGAGCTCGAGGGAGCTCAAGCTTGGAAGTAATGCTTCAGGTGCTGCCCGTTGACCGGCAACGGGACATTTTCATCGGTTAAGTTTTTCAAGCAGAAGGCATTATCTCCCAAAATCTCAGCTATCTGAAAGGGGCCAAGCCAGAGCTTATCAAATTTATTGTGTCCCCCTTTCTTTTCATGGGCCTTGTCCCAATATAGGACTAAATCTGTAATCTTAAAGGCCTTAATTTTGGCTCGGCGGTCGAACCATCTCTTCACTATGCCCTGATGCTTGGCGAAATTTTCTATTGCACGGTCTCGGACTTCCTCTAAATGTAAAAGTTCAGCTAAACAAGCCTCCCTACGATCTCCTCCTTCATAAAAGTCATTGATGAATTGAAGAGTCAGAATTTTTAGGTGGATGGGGAATATTGGCTCGAGACCATAGACAAGGTGGAACGGGGAATCACCAAGGGCAGCCTTATGGTGGGTGCGATCAGCCCAAAGGGCGAAATGGAGCTGGGTATGTCAGTCCTTGGGATTCCTATCTAGCAGTTTCTTGATCACGGTAATCAAGTTCTTGTTGGTGGACTCGGCAAGGCCATTGCCCTGAGGGTAGTAATTGGATGAAAACTTGAGGGCAATCCCATAGTCAAACACCCAGCTAGCAAATTTTAAAGAAGCGAAGGCAGGTCCATTGTCACATACTAGAGCATATGGACAACCAAAGCGATTTAAAATGAAGCTTTCTAAGAAATCAGTAACTACTTCAGTTGTACAATGCTTACAAACTATTGCCTCCGTCCATTTAGTACAATAATCAGTAGCGGTTAGAATGTACCTGTGTCCCGCAGATGATGGAGGGCTTACCGGACTGATGAAGTCGAGACCCCATTGTGCAAAAGGCCTTACCTCCAGCACGGGCTGTAGTGGGACAGTAGCATTCCTCTCTCTGGTGGCAGCGGTCTGGCATGTATGGCATGAACGGACATGGCCATGGGCATCTTTGAAGACAGTTGGCCAGTAGTACCCTACCCTTAATATCTGATGGACCGTAGAAGAACCCGAGCCATGGCCTGTACTAAACTTATCGTGAAACTCCCTCAAAACACGTTCTGCTTCCTCCTTGCCGAGGCATCTTAAATAAACGCCCTCATGATTCTTCTTATAGAGAATGGACCCCTGTAACATATAACCATTGCTTTTCAATCTGAGGGCCCTCTTCTGAACTCCTTGCAAATGCGACAGACACTTATGATTGAGCAGAAAATAAATGACATCTTGGTACCACTCTCCCGGGGAGACATCTTCAAGCTGATATTGCTGTACCGTGAGTTCAGGTCCGGCCTCTGTTGCTGTTTCAGCCATTGTACGGGTGAGTGCTTGCCCTCTTACCAATTTCATTAGTTGGATCTCCATATCATATTCTTGGAGCAGGGTGACCCACTTGGCCATCCGTTCGCCCAACTCGTTTTGCATGAGAAGCGTTTTGACTGCTAGGTCAGGGATGATTGCGAACACCTTGTTGCATAGAATGTAATGTCTAAATTTTTTTACTCCCCTAACAAGAGCATACGCCTGCTTTTCTATGTTGTGGTAACACAATTCAGCATCTTTGAGGGGGGCACTCATGAAAGTGATCGGGTGCTCATTTCCTTCGTCATCTTTTTGGGTCAACATACTGGCACAAGAATGCCCCGAAGCAAATGAATAAATGTAGAACGGCTTCAAATAATCTGGACTGACCAACACAGGCGCATTAGCAATGGCTCGTTTGATCTCCTTAAAGGATTGTTTGGCCTCTGGTGTCCATTCAACTTTGGCGTCCTGCTTGAGCATGGCATTGAGAGGTTTGACTATTTCTGCGAAGCCGGTGATGAATTTTCGGACGAAATTATTCTTTCCAAAGAAAGACTTTAATTCCTTCTTGCTGCCCGGGGGCTGAATCTTGAGTAGTGACTCAATGCGCTTAGGATCAATGGAGATTCCCTGCTCTGAGATGATGTGCCTGAGTAATCTGCCTTCGGTCACTCCAAAAATGCACTTCTTGGGGTTGAGAGAAACCCCAAATTCCTGGCATCTCTGAAATACTTTGCATAGGTCAGAGACGTGATCACCTCGCTTCTTGGAGAATACGGTCAGATCATCCATATAGATGATTATACATTTTCCGATCAGGTCCTTGAAAGCGATATCCATGGCGCGTTGGAAAGTGGCGCCAGTGTTGATGAGCCCGAATGGCATTCTCCTGTACGCGAATGTCCCCCACTTAGTGGTGAATGCAGTCTTGTGGCGATCCTTGTATTGTACCATTACTTGATTATACCCAGAGTATCCATCGAGGAACGACATCATCTGGGAGCCGTTGACAATTTGCAGCACTTCATCCAGTGAAGGCACCAGATAGTTGTCCTTTTCTGAGGCGCGATTGAGATTATGGAAATCCACAGACAATCTAATCTCTCCATTCTTTTTCTTGACCAGGACCAAGTTAGCCACCCAAGTGGAATGCCTAACGGGAAAGATGATCCTTGCTGAAAGTAATTTCTTCACCTCCTTGTAAACAATAGGTTCTAGCAGGGCATTAATAGGGCGTTGTCATTGACGGAATGGCCTCACCTCAGTCTTTAGAGGGATGGTATGCGTGATGACAGAGGTGTCGTATGTTTTCATGTCTTCGTAACTCCATGCCACCACGTCAGGATATCTGCGCAAGGCATCCGTGATCCCATTCTTCTCTTCGGGCGTGCATATCTTTCCAATGAAAACATTCTTGGTATCCTCAACCGTTCCTAAGTTGTGAGCGTTGCACTGGCTGCTTATAGTCTCCTTTTTCGTTTGCCGATCTTGATCCCTGATCTGATCCAAATCGAATACACGCTCCAGCTGAACCATCCCTCTAGGGATCGTGTTGGTTTTCAGATTGATAACCCCTTCTATGTCTAATTCAGCCTCCTGTGGATCAGCTTCATCGATTATTTGGGCAGCAACGACATCGGAGCTTGTGATGAATTGGAGTATATGCTTATCATCATTAAAGACCTGCAGGTGGGTGACATTGTCTGGGACCGACGGCGTAGATGTCAGCTCAACCGTGAACTTCTTAAGCCCTGACAAAGAGAGGGGCTGTAATGTGCTGGCCGCTTGAGCCAAGGCATCAGCTGTGTGATTCTAAGCACGAGGGATCAGTTGTATGTTGACCGCATCTAGGCCCTCTAAGAGATCCCACACCCTGTGTCTATAGTTGGTGAGTCTTCGATCATGGCAGGAGTACAATTTCCTGACCTGCTTAACCACAAGTGTGGAATCCCCGAAGATTTGCAGTACTTTCACATTTTTCCTCAAGGCCATAAGAAGACCAAGGACCAAAGCCTCGTATTCTGCCACGTTATTGGTGCAATAAAACTATAATCGATGGGTAGCAAGAAATGTCTTACCCGTCAGACTGATGAGTTCGATTCCTGCTCTAGCTCCTTGTCTTGATTTTGATCCATCAAACCGGAGCGTCCAGCACTCAGAGGATTCCTTATCTTCGGGTTTGATTGAGTCTTCGTTCTTTTTTGGCTGGGCAGCAGGCCTAGTGACCTTAGGAAGGCTTTCCGGGTCGAGGCAACGATCAACAGGTGATCTTGGTGGTGCCTCCTTTGATGTTTCCGTTGGAGGAGCAGCGGCTTTCTTAACTTGCTCCACTGCTGCTTGGCACAAGCAACAGTCAAACTCGGAATGAGCAGCGTTGTGGACCCTACACCAATTCAGCAATAATAGGTCTTGGAAATTCATTCTAGCTCCTAGGCTGAATTGATCTCTTGCGCATTTTCCCATAAACTCTTGGAAGCCATCGAGCAATCCCCAGTCGTCACTTTGAACCGGCTCGTCATCAGCTTCTGCCAACATTTCTTCATCTGGGGGCATTTGCTCGGAACCCGCCGAGGGGCTACATAATACCAGCAATACATCATCTATCCATTCTTCCTGAAGCTCAAGCTCATTTTGGTAAGCAAAAGGGTGGTAATTCCCTAAGTCAGTCTCTGCGAACAACACCTCGCTGAGATTATTGTATTCCGTGATCATATATTTCATCCGGGGTTCACGGTCAATACGAATCTAATTTGGCAGCCCCTTCCATGGCAGCCACATATGAGACAAGTCGGTGGTGGTGTATCTGTTCAGCGCCTTGGTGAATTCTCTCCCCAGAATGATTCCATAGGCATCAGGTATGTCTGCCACTTGGATGTCCATAACCTGTTGTATCTGAGGGTCCACAGCGATTTGCATGGGGATGCGATTTATTTCACCCACGATATTAAACTATGTTTTCTCGAGTTGGGTGACCTTTCTCTTTGAAGGTGTGGAGGTGATGCCAAGAGCCTTGCACACGACCAAGGGCATAACATTGGCAGACGCGCCTGAATCGAGCAGGCAGTTGTGCAAATTCTTGCCAAAGACCCTAATAGTAGTCAGGAACGGGGGAGTTTCTGGTCTCCCTTGGAGGATACCGACGGGTGTGTCCATTTGAGCTATTTGGCCTTTATTCCTGTCACTGCCTATATCCTTGGTTTGTTTAAATTGCTGGTCCTTGGGAGGCTGTCTGCCAACCCTCTCTGGCTCCTTTTCAGTGTATCTGCCAGCCCATCAATTCATGGGCATATGACTCCTTCCGGTGTTGTCCTGTATCGCTTGTTCTTTCCTGGGCTCCTCAAAGGTTACCCTCTTGACCGGGGTCTCTTGTGTCGTGCTAGGTGAGGGAGTCCCATTCAGAACCCTGAAAAAGGCGCGCCTCATGGCAGGAACCTTGAGCAATTCGAAGGCTGACAAACTAATTTTGACCTTCTTGAACTCCTCCGCCACATACTCACCCATTTGCTCGATTTCAGAGCTAAAAGCTTGGCCTATGGGAGAACTAGGGGTTTGACTCTTGGTTTGCCCAGGCGGATTTTGGGTTTGGCTCTGAGGCTGACCTTGCGGTTGGTTTTGGGATTGGTTCTTGCTGAGATATTAGGCGGGTATATGAGGGAGCCCTGGGTTATTGCTGGCATTTGGATCAGGCGGGGTGGCGAAGTTGTTCGGTGGGGTAGAAGTTGTGAAGGGTCCACCGGCTTGCCTATTCCTAAGGAAATAGGGACTTGGCCGTTGATGGAACATGTGGACCTCATCGACAAATGGCTCTTCTTCATCCATCAGACCGTTATCTACCGAATCAAAAAGCTGAGCTAGAGTTGATTCGTTGCTTACCTCTTACACTTTCTCATCCTTGATGGGTGCGGGCTCGGCTTCGGGCTCGTTGCGGTCTCCCCGTGGAAACGTCGCCTGATTAACCACCAAACATGAGGAATCGTAGGGCTCCGATGGGACGATGTCCCTGCAGTTGGCATTATCGACATCATTTTGTACCTCTACTTGAAAGATCTCAGCAGCCGCTTGGAATTCAGGACAGTCCAGTTCAGAATGCCTGCTTGTTTTGTGAAGTCGGCACCATCCGGACAAAGCTGCCTCGGCCAGATACACACCGCTGGATGTTCTGTCATGGCCTGCTGGTTGATCGAATGGCGTGGGGACACCGCCATTGTTGGGCCTGGTGTTCCATGTGCGGTTTTGTCTCTGAGAAGGTCTTCTTTATGTGTTTTGATTGGAATTCTGCCCCCTCTCATAATTCTACCCCGAGGAGGTGCCTGCTTCCCGATTATCTCTGTTGTCTCTATTGTCTCGAGACTCCCGACTGTCCCTGTTGAGATTGGCCTGGAAGTTGCGTTGGGAGGCCTGCAGCTGATTATTCTGGTTCTTCAGATGCGTCATCTCTGTGGACATCTTCTTAATTATTTTGGTTAGCTCCTCCAACTTGTCCTTCTTGGCCGCACCTCCAGGTGGCGGGGCCGGATTTTGGAGAAAGCGGGCGGGGCTGCCAGCTGATTTTGATATGCCAGAGACAAATTCGGTCCTGATAAGTGCAATGGTGCCTGGGGCTATTGGGAATATGCTTGCTGCTGTGGAGCTATTTGAGAATAGTTGTACTGCTGCTGGGGCTGCAAGTAAGATGTTGCGGGAGGTGCATAATTCAACGGCTGCCCCGGATGCAACACCATAGACAATTGTGGCACCTAGTTCATGAGAGGAGTTTGGTAAGCAAATGCCTGATTGAGCCCCTGAATTTGCATTGGGTGGGTGACGGGCCCCAAAGAGGGCAGAGGGCCAGATATATTTTGTCTCAAATCCGCACTTGCAATGACAGCTTCTGCATAGGCGGTCAGTAAGGTGGCAGGGGGCGGGCGCATCCTTTTTACCAACGTCGCTGTGAGGTTATCCAAGGCTGCGTAGTAGACCGGCAAAGCAGCCACATCATTATGGAGGTACGGATCCTGAAGCCTCATGTGAGCCCAATGGAAGCGATCATTGAAGGAGTCAATGGGTTCATTGACCTCCCTTCTGATGGACATGAACTGTTGGTAAAGGTCAGCGGGGTTGACAGGAATCTTGTACTTCTGCAGGAAGGCATTCTTCATCAGGGTCCACGAGGTGATCGATCCCTGCGGTAGATTGATGTACCAGTAGAAGGCCTCTTCTCCCAATGAATGCAGAAAGAGGCGACACGCCACGTCCTCGTGACCCACCTGCATTTCGGTAATCGTCATTTTGAATATCTTGATATGCTCTTCAGCTGTTCTTTGCATATCACGTGGATGAAATTTTGAACAAAAACCCTCTGGATTCTTAGGCATATCATTGTAAATAGCAAAGTGTATCGGCAAAGGGTTATGCGCAAGCCAAGCCATGAGGGGAGGCGGAGGTGGCACTTGCTGTTGGAGAACAGGGATTTGGGGGTGTATTGGCAATACAACCACAATTTGAGGCTGCTCTTGAGCTATGGCTGCTTGGACTGCACTTTGGGCTAAAAGGGCCGGGAGAGGAGCGAACCCCTGGCTGCCGGAAGGAAGATGTGCAAATGCTGTTTGAGACGGTTGGGTGGAAGATGAAGGCCAGCCAAGTGAAGGTGGAGGTGAAATGGAGGCGAATGGAAGAGAGGAAGAGACGAAGCTGCTTCCTTGTGCTCGTTTTGCCCTCGTGGGAGGCTGCAATTCTTCAAATTCTTCCTTGTTTGGTGCTGATCGTAGAATCCTTTGAAACCTTTCTGGGGAGAATGATCCGATCCGATCCAGCCTCGCTTTATCCCGTAACTTAGTGTTCCGATCGCTGCCCTCCTTCTAGCGCCAATTCTGTTGATGGTGTTTTTATGCACTTCTCAACACAGGCAGTGTGTAGATGCACTACCTCTCTTGAAAGACAATCTCCCATAATCGAATTGCAGAACACTATCCCAAGGTCTCTCGGGTGTCAGGTCATGACAATGCTAAGATACCTCAGTAGTTTGATGTGATTTGCTGGAATCACAAGGCGGCCTTACAGAAACACAAAGTATGGGCACAAAGCATGAAGTTGGATCTTCAAAAAAAGAGTTTTTAGCATGAAAGCAGTTGTGTCTTGGCTGTAGGTTCAAATAGTAGTCTCAAACTCCATCTAATCGTTAGATTTGGCTTTATAAAGTGCAATGAACCTTGGTGTTATTCAGTTTCTAAAGAAAGTGAAAAAAGAGCGAAGGGGAAGAAAAGTTCCTAAGCCTAAAGCTTGCTGCAAACAGTGATAATGGAGTCCCTGCAATGGACAATTCCTTCAAAACAATATCCCACTTAACCAGGGATTTCACAATATCATGGGAATCGTGCAATCTTCTAAGGGCTACAGATTTTTATCCTTCATCCACCACATACATGCATGAACTAAAGATAAGTGTTTGAGGCAGCTTAAATTAGGTCCAGGCTAACTTTGCAAAGCTATCTACCTTCAGCAAACAGCAAAAAGTATGGACTAAGGGATCATCAACAAAGCAGGAATTTTTATGAACAGCCAACAGCATTCCTAAAATTATCCAAATAACATGAACAGCTAACTAAACAGCAAATAGATCTAAGTTAAACATCTAAGATTGGAGAAGTGAATCAAATAACATGGGAGAAAACAAGGAAATGCACCAAGTCAATGCTATTTCTCATATATTTCAGCAGCATGTCTTTACAACAACTCAACTCTCACTTTTGCAAATGAGGGGAGTGCTCTATTTATAGTTTCCAAAAAACCAAATGAATGGCCAAGATTCATTTCCATTATGTGGCCACAATTCATTACAAATTAGGGTTTCACCTACCCCCAAATAGATTTACAATTAAAAAACATCTTTTGTCTTTTCCCTATTTTGTCATCTAGTGGATGGCACTATTTACATTTTCGTCCTGTAGCTAATTGCTGTTCCTTTGGCTGTAGCTACTCTTCTGGGAAGTCTTCTTCCTTGGCTGGGCTGTCTGGTTGCTCCTCGGAGACTGCGTGTTCAATATGCTTGAGGATTACGGCCTAGAGCTTATCGATCTCGAGGATCTCGCATCTCAACGCCTGGTATCTCCATTCTTTGGCATTCTCTTCCAGCCGCTTCTAGTCCTCATCATATTTTGAGCCCTAATCTCTGAAAAGCTCTGATCTATCGAAGGCACGGGCAGCGAAACTCAGGAAGTCCGTTGTGATATCTCTGGCTATCCCATCCTTCATCCGTTCTTCAAAATATGACCTGACCTTTTCTGCATCTAATTGCACCGTGGGCATATCATGGCCCATCATTAGCTTGAGGTACTCGGTGCATTCTGCTTGGATCTCCTTGATCCATGCAATATCTGGATCCACCCTGCTCTGGATCTGTTCCATCCTCTCCCTTCGATTGATGAGGTCCCTGCGCCATATGTCCACCAACCAGTGATCTTCCTTCCTCAGTTCTAGCTTTTCTTCCCACGTGCTTTCTGGCATTTGAAGGATGGCCTCAACCTTCAGGAAGGCAGAGTCGTAGATCACAGGGAAGTTGGTGCAGAGCTTCCTCGTGCCCTCCAAGGACTGAATCAAGTCTAGGAACTTGTTGGCTATTTGCACAGCCAAGCCGATCCCTACGTTTTCGACCTTTGTTACCTGCTGGAACCAGTCCTCCGTGGTCTTTTCTAAGTTTTTCCTCCTCTCTAGCTTATCTATCTACTCCTTGGAGAGTAGCTGTGGCACGGCCGTGGAGGTAGTGGGGAGGTCATCTATTGAAGACCACTACTGGATGTAGTCGGTTAGGGCAGCAACCTGCGCCTTTAACTCATCTTTGGTGATCTTATCCTGCTTAATCTAATGCACCACCATGGCCACGGACTCCGCCAGATGTCTGACCTTCTTTTCCCTGGTGGCTATCCCTAGGTCGATCATGGAGATATTGTAGCTTACTCCGGCCTGGCTAACAGTTGGCGTCGCAACCTGTGCAGCCCGGGAGCCAGAAGCGTCCATGGTTATCCTGGAACGAACCTTAGGCTTCTTCTCCTTCTTCGTTGTGGCCAGAGATCGAGCCAAGATGGCCTCCAATCTTGACCTTGGGTTGCTCAGGATAGGAGTAGTCTTTTCAAGTTGTTTTTCTAGCCAGTTGGGCATGGCGGATTGGTCCTTGGGTGTATCATGGCTACCTTCACCCGTCTCAGTCAGAGGCAAGACTTCTGCCTCCTTTTCCTTTTCAAGCTCTTCCTCTTCCCTGGCAGCATCCTCCTCTTCGTCAGAGTCTTGATAGAACACGAGACTTTTGACGGGTGCCTTGGTGGTCAGTATCTGAGTGAGATCCTGTTCTTTTGCTGCCTCTTCTTCTTTCCTCTCCTTAGCAGCCTCGGGTTCGAGACTCCTTACAATGTGGGTCTTCGCCTCAGTGATATCCTTTTCGAGCTGCTCCTCTGGTGGCTGTCCCTGCTCACCTCGTGGCGACTGTTTCGCTTCTTTTCCAACATCCTCATCAGAAATCTGAATAATTTTACCGGTGCCCGAGCCATCCTCTCCATCCCCGCCCTCGGAGGAGCCCGTCTCTTCTTCCTCATAAGCAACCTCGTCAATGGTTCTATGCTCGTGCTCGGGTTGCTCGTAATAGTCATCGGCCTCCTCCTCCATAGGCTTTGAAGCCTCATGTTCTAGCTCCTCCATCTCCTTGGAAATCTGCATGGTGGCCTCCATGGCCGGCGGGCCTATCGGCAGTTGCGACGGCTGAGCTATTGCGAGGGCTTGGGCGAGGGCGGCTTGGAGAGCAGGGTCCATTAAAAACTGTGAGAGCTCAAGAGGGAGACTCTGTAGGTGCCGTGTAATAGCCTCGGGCACGCTAGAAAGGGGAACAGGCGATAGTATTGTTGCCAGAGGTAGCGAGGTGATGGGTGACATGGCAGCAGCAGAGGAAGGGGAAGTGGTCATGCTTGAGGAAGAGTCAATATTAACTATAGACCCAGCTGGGGGCAAAGTGGCAAGGTGGACAAAAATGTCCACCGCCTATGTAGATGAGGCGGCTGCGGCCTAAGAGGGGGGCAGCACACCAGTCGGGGGAGGAAGGAGCAATGGAGGCTGCACCTCTGTTGTGACCACTGTCCTTTTAAGCTTCTTTGGAGACGAGCCTCCCGTATCCTTTGCTGCTTATTCTTTGGGGTCCCCAGACTGTGCCGTTTCTACCTCTTTTCTCCTCTAGGACCTTGTGATGGGGGGAGACTTGGAAGTCTCACCAGCTGATGGGGAGGCAGCAACATCCTCCGTGGCGCTTGGCCTACTTTTGAGTGCCTCATATGTTAGAGCCACCCCCTGTTGCTCTAGTTGTGCCACCTGTCCATCAACCCACTCCTTGGTGCGAGCTATTATAGGCTGGGTGATGGTATCCAGGTCCTCGACCTCCTGCTCATCCCAGTCGATGGAGGGGATCGCCAGGTCGGCAACCACAGGGTACTTCGGGTGCACCAGTGTGGATTCATCTTCCTCAAGCTGGTCTGGCACCGGAAACAGCTGCACTCTCCTTAAGAACTGCACCGTCATTGGCATGTAGTGTCTCTGGCGGACCTCCTTATCATCTCTACAATCTGCCCAGAAATCTTCAACATGTTATAGGTGGGCGTATGCCGGCCCCAGTGCTTTCCTGACGTGGCTGTGGGGGTCCATTCGTGGGCGAGCCGTGTACCATTCAAAGTTATACTCCTTGAGTTCCTTTTCTGAGTTGCCAGCGCATTGAGATGTTTGCAGCCGATACTGGCCCTAGCCGAGGATCATGGGATAAGGGATCCCTGCTATGTGCTTCTGGCTGAAGACTGCCTGAATATGTTGGAGCTGCTAGGAAAGCTCCAAGAGAATAATCCTATCATTTGGGTATCTGGGCAGCTTGTTCGGCCATTCCGTGAATCCCTGGGCATGGATGTAAGTGAACTTGGGGAACTAAATGTATAAAAAGGAATACTCCTTCAGGAGTGCCCTGGAACTGTGAGATACCCTTCTCTTGAAGTCCTCGGCTATCAATCTGATAATATGGCCTATGAAGGCATTATTGATCCAGCGGTACTCCTTTTTGAAGTAGCGGTATTGTAGCTGAGGGTACCGGTCAAAAGGCTTAAATCCTCATTTCTGATCTCCATTCGGCACCATGAAGAGCCCACTATATTGCCTCTGATCCGCCAATGAGTACACCAGGTACGAGCTCATGTAAAACTTGTTGCTCTTCTTAACATTTACGAACTGCTCATGGAAGCAGTTGCTGATGATACTCCCCCAGTCAAATGAGATCTTGGTTTCCACATCTTCATTTCCTCGTATGATCTACTCAATGTAGTAAGCCATCCACTCCTGGAAGTAGGCGGCTGCTGGGAGGCCCATGACTCTGCTTAGCATAGTCACCAAGTCGTGATAGTCCTCTTGAAAATCGTTGAGGAACAGCTCTTGGGAAACTTTTGCAGCGCTGCCCCGCTTCTCCTTCAACCAGTAAACGTTGATTGACTTCTTGATGTTCAATGGACTAGCATCCCATGCCGCCTGACACTGCTCCAAAGTGGGGACTTGCATATGTGGGAATGTCAGAATGTGGAATGTTTTTCTAATTCCTTCCGGAGACATGTCGGCAAGGATATTCCATTCTTTGTCTACGATTGTCCGGGTATCCATCTGATAGGCTTCTCGGCAAGCCATTACCAGCTTAGGTGCTATTAGAGATGGCGGGAAGCCAGCAGCTTTAGCGATTCTGCTTTGGCGTATCAATCGTGCATTCTTTGTCTTAGTGTCGACCTTGACCCTCTGGGTGAACTCATCTATGTCCACCTGGCCTATGTTGGTGTCAGAGATCTCTTTCCAATCAGTCAAAACCTTTGACTGGAGTGGTTCACCCTGAAATTGGAACTTCATTTGGTCTTTGTCGTCTCTCCCACGGGTAGCCCTTCCGGATTTCTTACCCTTATCCTTTTCGGTAGAGGCCCCTGAAGTTCCTACGGCCGATTCCATATATCCTGTAGGCAAAGGGCGAAGTTAGCACAAGAAAACACCGAAAACATTAATGTTAGTTCGTATTGCGAGCATATTATATAACCAACCATTCAAATGCATCATAAATTTAATTTTCTAACAATATTGATTTCACTTTAGGGCAAATGAGCAATCCGGGCCCTGAGGGCCGGACTTCCCTGGCAGGAATGCTGCCAGGAAGGGAAAACACGCCCGAAAGTCCTCGGATACCCCTGTTGGTCAGATTTTAATGTTCTAAGAGACCCATGATGAAGAATGGCCTGATTTAAGACGTGGGTCGAGGTCAGATTCTCGATTGGACTTGATTTGGATCGATTTGGGGAGCTCCAGGGGTTTCAGGCCGGAAGGTAGTCTGGAAAAGGAAGCCGGCGGCGGCGGACGTCATGCGGAAGTTCGGTGGTGGAAGTCCGGAGGCCAGAACACGGCAAGGCGAAGGTCGGCCGAAAACAGGTTTACTTTAACAGTTTTATACCGGACGGTATTCGGGGCACCGGGACCCGGAGGCCGGGAGGACGCGAGCCGACAGCGGCCGCGTGCTTGTTAGATCATTCTGAAAGGCGGCGGTGAGGAGATGACCAGGGTCCGGAGGGCGGGGAGCCAAAAGAGGTTCGCCACCCTAGCAATTTGGACGTGGCATAGCGACGGTGGTGAGGTATCATTCGGGCTCCGGTCCGTGGGAGGACGAAAGGGGACGGCCGCCGGTAGGCTACGACAACCCACAAGCGACGGCGGCGTCAATGACACCTGGACCTGGGAGGTGGATTGGCGTGAGGTACGGGCCGCCGAGGGTATCTGGCGATGACTAGCACAGCGGCGACAAAAGGGGAGCCGGGACTCGAGGTCCGGAGGGACAGAGGAGACGGCTGCCGGGAAATTTCAATATAGCTCGGGCGACGGCGGCGGTGAGAGCGAGCCCAGAGCCCGAAGGTCGGGCAGCCGGGAGGGCTTGGCCGTGAGGGACGGCGGAAACATCACGGAGTTCCAGGGGCGGAACTCCGGACGGCTGGGCCCGGAAGGTCGCGGGACGCGGAAGCAGGGGCGTCGCCGGGAGATTTTGAAGTTTAAAACGGTGGAAAACTGAAGGCGGCAGCCCGGGATGGGAAACCCAGAGGCCCGGGCCCGGGCCCGGAAGGGCTGACCTTCGCTGGCGGGGTTCATGGCTCGGATCTTGATGGCGATGGAGGGTCTCAGGCCCGGCGGCGTTCTTCGCCCTGTGCGAAGAACACCTGCGACACGGACAAGTCCCGGGAGACGAAAATGGCGATTCCGACGGGGCCACAGAAAATTTAAGGATATGGGTTTGGGGCGCAATGCAGAGAGTGTTCATTTTATGCAATTTAATTTGGTTGCTCAATTCATTTAAATCCTCAAAATTATCAAAAATAACGGGAGAGCGAACGAGGATGGCCTACCTCCAACTCGCTAAGCGGGACGATGATGGGATGCACCGGCAGAGTTGACGGAACGATGCTAGGGTCGATGATCGCGATGGTGCAGTTTGCAGTGGGCTCCAATTCGGTCGCTGCTCCAATCCGCTAAAATTCACAAGGGAAAAAGAATTCGTCGGACCCCGGTTTATATACCCGACCACTCATTAATGCTACATTTAATGCCTTGTACGTCTGTGCGAAAAATCGGTGAGATTCAAATTCGAGTCGGCGGCGGCGACGAGGGCTTCGGGACCAGGCGGGCGGGAGGCTGCGCAACAACAGCCGCTGCAAATATTTAAGGTGACCACGGACTACAGCGGCGACAGAAGGATCGGGGCCCGGAGGGCAGGGCGCGGTGGAGAGTTTGCCACCGAAGGAACTTTCGTACTTCGTTTGGACGGCGGCGGCGAACAACACCTCGGGGACCGAAGGGCAGGCGGCCGCAAGGAGTTCGCCGCCGTTTGATTTTGCACTTCGGCGACGGCGGCGGCGAACAAGACCCGGGAGCCCGAGGGACGGGCGGCCGATGGAGGATTGCCGTCGCGGACGGCGATCCTGGGATGGAAGTCTGAACTCTGACTTCCGGAGCCCGGGGCCCGAAGGAGCAGAGACCGGCCGGGAAACCCGCAAGGACAACGAACGGCAAACGGTGGGGCGGGTTCCAAAGGGCGGAAAGATGCCCGGGAAATGCCGCCAGGGTGGCAAATGAAAAGGGGAAACCCGATAAGGGAACCCCGGAGGCTCGGGCCCGGAGGGGCCCAGAGCCGCCCCAAAGCCCGAACGGCCCAAGGAACCCACAAGGCCCCGGAGGGAACCAAAATTTAAAAGGGGAGCCACGGTCGATCTCAGGATGAAACTTTAGGGTAATACCGACCATGCAAAATGTCAAAAAGGAGGGGCACGCAAAATGAGGCGGCCCCGACAGACCTGACAAGGTAAAAGAAAAGAGGGTCCCCGTTCCCAACGGGGTGTGTGTGCTGAGGGCACAACAGTTCCCATTGCAATTGAGGTAAGATTTTAAGAAATTTGTTACCACCATTGATTTTGTTTGGCTGCAAATCATTTTTTTAAATAATTTGAAGACATTCGTTTCCGCTTCAGGGTAGTTTGTAAATATCATGTGGTGAATTGTAGGCAGGATTTGGTTACCACCATGCTGAGCCTTCATATGTGATGTTAGTGTATTGAATCCCTAAAACTCCTTGTACCATCCCTGATAATGCTTCACATCAGGTGGGAATCACAGCTTTTGTATTCAACGACAAAGAAGAGTTAACGATGTGTGTGACTTTAATAGGAGGCATATCAGAATGTAGTGCTCTTCTACTCTCTGTGTCTTAAAGTTATTGTTCTATATTGTATCTTTCCTGCTAAATTTTCTTCTCTTTTCCATAGCAACGTAGCTGTAAAAAGATATTCACTGCTTTAATTGTTCGTTTGTGTTAGATGGGTTTTCGTTTCTCAGATCACTAGGAAAATATAATTAGTATATCGACTATACGTTAATGTTATTCAGAAACATGATTAAATCAAACAAAGATTAACCAACGTCTTATAATGATAATTCTGATACATGGATTATCATGTCAATGGCAATATAGATTCTGGTGGTTCAGGAAAAGTGTGGACCTTACAAGGATTCTGGTTTGTAAAAGGTGCCAACAGGAAGGGTTAACCAGGTATCATCTTTAACTTTCAATGTAAAGCCTGGTAAATAAATTTATGCTACTGTAGTTTTGACATGAGATTACTAGACACCCACTAATGTATTTATTGGCAATTTCTGTCTGGAAGGGGGAAGGTATTAAGGAAGGTGCCATAAGAGAAGTTCTGGAAGAAACAGGGGTAAATTTTACTTATTTCTCCTTTTCCCTCTAATTCAAAATCCTTTTGCTCTTTGTATTATAATTTCAAACATTTTTGACAATTTACGTTTATTGTTGAGCTTTGACAGATTGATACATAATTTGTACAAGTGGTCAGGTTCAGCTATAGGAAATTTTGACTACACATATCCTCCCAGTTTCGTAACTTAGTTTCACAGTTGCTACATGGATTGATAAATTTGAACATTTGCTTTATAGCTTTCTAATATTTGTCATTGGATGAACTACAGGGATGGTCACAGTGGCGCTTTTGGAAAATTCGATCTGCTCTTCTTGTGTATGTTGAAAACCGTTTCTTGTAATATTGTTATACGAGACATGGGAATTTTAGCAGCCAAGGTACGTATTGAAACATGCGGCGTGATTTATTAAGCTTGATAGTTTCAATATCATTAAGTGTTGATAAAATTTGTTTTGTTTAGTGGATGGCGATGGAAGAATTTGCATCTCAACCTAAAAATCAGCAAAGCAAACTTCTAAAAGAGATGATTGGTGTGTGTGTTGCAACCATGGGTGGACGATGCAAAGGATTCTCAGGCATTGAGATGCCGTCTAATTCATGCAAACCATCTACTTTTTACTACAGTGCCATCAATACTGAATAATCTATCATGTTTAGATATTGGAAGCGGAGTTAGAATAGATGTCTGTCCATAAATTTTGTTGATTTTGTAGCTAGAAAAGTGGGATATGGATTTGCTTTAAAGCAACTCAAGATTAGATTTACTTTAAAACAATTCGAGTTGGATTTTTAGCAACAGCAGGATGCAAGCGTTGAGTTTTCAATGCCCACTGATGGACCTTTGGAAGTCTCCAAGCAGGAATGCAAGCCTGTATCATTGCCTCCTCCTTATTCAGAGTATGTCGCTTATATAATCAGGTATTTAACCTGTGAAGGCCGTTTCTCCTACCTGCATTCTTATCATTTCAAATTATTAAGCCATATGAGGCATGGGTTAGTTGTAAATGTTCTAAATTTCTTGTTAAATTTTTTAGAACAAAGTGCCCACGGAACTCAACAGGGGAAAGATAATTCTATCGCTCATCATGGCCTTATCAAATTATGAATTGAGCGCTCTTTGAGAGATGTCTCACCTCTCTCCTGGCAACAATTTGTTGCCCAAAAGAGTTTGCAAATTCCACAACCCCCTAGGGTACTTACCCCACGACCTCAGAGAAATAAGAAAGAAATTGCATCTACCAGTAGAACAGGGCAAGGGTCATCCACTCCTGTAGCAACTGGTCCTGCAACTTTCACACCTGAATCCTCTGCTAGGGTACAAACTAGGTCTGCCACTAGGAGAGAGAAGGGAAAAACAAAGACAGAAGGGTCTCTAGAATCTGACCCTCGCTCTCAGAAAAGGCAATGCTCTTCTCCTGCAGCACCTTCCCCTGCAGTCGTTTCTCCTACAGCAACACCTGTTGCTATCACCAGTTCACCGTCATCCTCTAGTAGGGCAGAGCCCTCTGAGCAGACAAGAAAGGGGAAAGCTACTAGAACACCTCATGTAGCTGCATCTATGCCAAGAAGGGTTTCCACAGGGAAACAATCTAAGACCTCCCCTGCTTCACCGCAACCTGAGGTGATTGTAATTTCAAAAGGGTCTGTTGAGTCTGAATTTAATTTTTCTCAAAATGTGTCCGAGAATGTTACACAGAGTTCATTCGTTCCTGAAGAGGAACAAGTTGAGACAAAAGAAACAGGGCATAATGAGCAAGGGTTACCAAATCTTGATGATTTGGCTACTGCTGCTATGCAATTTTTGGAGGAAGCATAGACTTCTCCACTACAGCAACAAGAAGAATTTATCTTGCAGCAAGAGCAAGAACAGACTGAACAATTGAATGTGCCTAGTGAAGTTGTATTTAACCCTGCAATTTATAAAGCCATTATTGTGTATAAGAGGACATTTTTAATTGAGTTTCTAGAATATGTTAAAGCTAATTGGGAAATAGTTACATTGCAAACCCTAACTTTTCGACACATAGCCTAGACTGACATGCAACAAAGTCTATGGGAAGTAGAAAAGAGGAAATTGAAAAAGAAAATTGACAGTCAGAAACAAGAAATTGCTGAGTTGAAAGCAAAAATGGATGAAATGTTAAAAGTAACTGGTCAGATTATGGAATGTAGACCACCACCCAGAGTTTATGCTCTGTGCCTTAAAGAACAGTTCTTATGGTTCCAACTGATGAGAATTTCCAGAAACCAAGATCCTATAATTCATACTACCAAAGAATTTTACAAAGCATACCAGGCAGACCCTAATTGGTTAAGGAATTCTCTGTGTGAATTCTATTTGTATGGATTTTTAATTCCATTTGAAACATAATGGAATCCTCTTCTATATATTGGTGATATTCATTTGAGAGCATTTATGTCATGGGCAGCAAATGAGGCGAATTATGGCAGGCAGTGGGAAACATATGAGGAAGCTGAGAAAATTGAGCCTGTTCCATTACCCTCTCAAAGTTCAAACCTCCATGTAATGTTGAAAGACTGGTTTGCTATGACATATGGTATTAATAATGTTACAGCTAGAGAGAAAATATTTGATATCAATAAACAAGTATATGATGAATTCTAGGCACAACCATATTCATTTTGGAGATTGGCATACACTAGAAGTGAGAAAAGATGGGAGAGATTAACTGTTGGGTTAAGAAAGTCAGAACCATACGGTCCCCTAAATATCACCGCAGCTCTCAAACAAACTAGAAGATATATACAATTGGGACTTTAAACAAGATTTGAACTGTGGTTTCCATTGACATTTAGACCCCCTGTGCTACTATGGCCCCTCTATCCTCACCAGGCTACAAATCTTAATAATGAATTAGAAGACCGAAGGTATGAAAGGTGCCGGGATTTCAGAGGATTTTATTACAGGTTTGGAAATCCATTACAGAGTCATGCAACCACCACTGACTTCAGAGAAACCACCAGGAAAGTTAATGTTGGAGGACTAGCATTGGGCTAAGTAGGGGGAAGTGATGAGCTTAAAATGTGCTCATAGTTTGGATGTTATGATAAACTTTTAAATGCCTTTACTTTTGTTATTTTTTGGCTGTTTAAACTCTGTTGAAACCTTTTATTGGGATATCCTGTAGCAAAATACTTTCATATTCCTGCAGCTCATTGTGTTGAATTGATTACATTTATTGCCCCGTTGACTCCCTAAATGACTGGTATATCGTATACAGTTTTTGAATGATGAAATAGATTTAAATGTGTGATTAATGAATAGATATCGTGTATGTGCCATACGCCTTTTCATTCGCATCTATTACCTTTTATTTCGCAGGTTGTTGAAGAATGATCGAGTCAGGAGCAGCCGATTTTGGCCTTGCAGTAAAGTCCATTTCCTGCATGACTTCGAGGAAGCTCTGATGAAGACTCTTTGACTGAAACCATGGGAAATATTTTTAATGACAGTCAATCTGGAAAGAGCGGAGCGCTAGATTCTCTCCGGATCGGGCTAAATGCATAAATTCATTATGAAGTTTGTTCCTTGATTCAGGGATATACTTTACTTCCATGTCTTTCTTTGATAGGGTTAGTTAGTTAGTTGCTCTCCTTATTTTAAATAAAGTTCTCCTCTTGCGCGAGTGAAAAAAAGAAGGGAGAAATGATAGTTAGAGTAAGATAGAAATAGAGTAGCAGATATCATGTAAGAATCAGTATGATAATGAAAAGTAGAATTTGTTTGACAAGAGACAGAGTTTTTTGTTAGTTTCCATATCAACAAAACAATGTATATCATTCTATTTTCATGAATAAAGTTCAATGAAGTTATGAGTTTAGCATCTGTGTAATCAATAGATGCTTGCTAAGGGGGCCCACTTAGTAAGTATCTATAGCTAGTTAGTTGTTCTTTTCTATTGATCTTCAGTTAGCTTTCATCTTTGAAATTTTCATACAAACTCAATCTTATAGTGCTCCTGCAGCATAGAGAGTCCATCCATGTGACTGTTCCTACAGCATAAGGCCAGTTCATAGTTTTTGTTTCAGACGTAGTTGTTATGGTTTCTATCATAGTTGAGTTAAATAATTTTGCATTACCTTCCTATGGCGTAGATAGAATTCCTTTCCAGTATGTATTTCTGCTAAGATTTGACCGAAACTAGTTCCTATTGCATATATTTTGCCACACCATTTAAAGTATACATCCCCTGGTTTGACAAGTAAATGAACGTCCATAGAGAGATATTAGTCACCTGTCAGAATGTCCAATTCCCAAGAAAGGTTTGACTGTGATTTTCATTTCCTTTTGTGGGTGCAACCAATGGCCACAAGCCTAGCCAAATTGGAACTAGTAGCCAAACCCATGTCCAAAACAAACTTTCATGGTTCCAACTACAATCCATAATGGCCAAAATAGCAGAATCAATGGCAACCTAAGTGGAAAAAAGGCAAGCAATGGTAGCAAAATATGAGTTACCAGCAACCTATGCTACCTTCTCCTCCACCTCAGTAGCAAGCTTTGATGCCTCCATCAAATCCTTGGTTGTTTCCACCTATACCATCACAAATACCTTCCCAACTTGCACCTAACCGTAACACAAATTTATTCAATGGTATTATACTAGCAAAGCTATCCAATACCCCACTTATGGGGTAGAGGTGAGTTATATTCATCTTAGATTAGGGAAGTATCCTCTAGGACCTTCATCTCCCAAAATTATAGAATTAGATGATGAAGATCCCACAAAGGAAGCCTTAGATAATCCACCTCTGGTATCTGAGTCCAATCAAGGGATCTAGACTACATCATATCTAAAGCCTTCATTCCTTGAATGTTTGACTATTTATCAACAACAAACATAGGCTAAAACTAACCTTCTAAGCCAGTTAAAATTTTTCAACCTTAAAATTTGCTTAATCCAAGCTATCAGAGATATTCCAATCTATATTATGATTGTTAGGGATCTTTTCCTTAAAATTTTAGGAAGGAAAAGAGAAAACGAACAAAAAATCCATGTTTTGGGTAACCTTGTTGATTGAAACCAGAATTAATGTAATGACAAATGAGACCATGCAGCTACTACAATTAGCCAACCTTAGGCCTACTCAAACATTTTTATAGCTAATAGGTCTATAGTTAAGCTTGAAGGAGTTATTGAGGACTTGGTCATTGCATTAGATTCCTGGGATTACCCTATTGATTTTATAGTACATCAACCAAAATTTTATCTTGCTAGTTATCCACTAATTCTAGGTCAACCTTGGTTAGCCACAGTTGATGCATTGATAGGCTATAGATCAAGAAATATGATCATATCTAATGGAACAATAACCAAGAACCTAGTACTTTATCGACCAAATCAGCCACATAAAGATATTGGGCATACCATTTGGCCACACCTGGATGACGAGGATAGCTACTCATTGTAGAACTTAATGACCATTGAACATAGCCCCCTAATAGATATTCAAGATGAGGATGGCTTGATAGCTCATATCATACAAAATGAATATGGAAGACACCCACAACAACAAGGTTTTTATTCATGCTTGCAAGATCCCTTAGTAATAATATTACCTACCAATTCCTCACAAGAGATATCCCAAATAATCCATAATTTGTTACCTCAACAATGCTTTCCAATAATTCCTAGCCTTGATCAATCCTTTGTACAAGAAATATCTATGCAATTAGAGATCAAGCCTATAAAGATGGTGAATGTTTATAATTCATTGACTGATGAACAACAAAAATCCCTGCACGTTGTGTTGTAGGCACATACAACAACCTTTTCATTGGATTATAGTGACATGAAAGGCATTGATCCTTCCTTATGCATGCACAAAATTTACATCAATGATGGATACAAGCCCATAAGATAGCTACAAAGATGAATGAATTCAACTCTTAGAGAGATTGTGAAAGTTGAACTGCAAAATATTTTGAATGCATGATTCATATACCCAATATCAGATAGTGAATGGGTTTCACCACTAGTCATAGTTCCCAAAAAGGTGATAAATGGAGAGTTTATGTTGACTACAGGGAACTAAATACTACCACAAGGAATGATCACTTCCCATTGCCATTTATTGACCAAGTTCTTGTTTCTTTGGTAGGTAAGAAATATTTATGATTTCTTGATGGTTCTAGTGGTTATAACCAAGTTAAGATTGCACCTAAAGATCAAGATAAAACCACATTTACCTATCCTTGGGGTACTTATTCATATTCAGTTTTACCTTTTGGTTTGTGCAATGATCTAGCCACATTTCAAAGAGCAGTGCTTAGTATTTTTTATGATTTTTCACATGATAAGATGGAGATTTACATGGATTATTTCACCACATATGGTGAAACATTTGATGAGGCTTTGTAAAATTTAGAATCAGTCTTGAAAAGATGCACTAAAAATAATTTATCATTGAGCGACGAGAAATGTTTATGATGATGATAGAAGGAATTATCTTTGGACATTTAATTTCTAGTGCATGGATAGAAGTTGACCCCAAGAAGATTTAAATTATACCTACACTGCATGTCCCCTAAAAAAAAGGATGTGAGAAGTTTTCTTGGGCATGCAAGTTATTACAAAAGATTCATTCAATATTACATCAAGATAGCTACCACTTTGTTTACTTTGTTGACAAAGGACATTGAGTTTGAGTGGTCTCTATATTGTAAGCATTCCTTTGAGAAGCTAATGGTAGCTTTAACTAATGCACTAGTTTTAGGAGGTCCAAAATGGACATTTCTAGTTCGCATTGACATTGATGCATCAAAATTTTCCATTGGAGCAGTCCTAGGACAAAAAGAGGGGAATAAGGAGTATTCCATATATTATATTAGAAAACACCTACAAGGAGTAGAATTAAAGTACACTATGAGTAAGAAATAAATGCTTGTTATTGTTTATGCCATTAACAAGTTTAGACACTATATTACTGACTATCAAGTTTTCATACACATAGACCATACAACAATTAGATACTTGATGAGCAAGCCAATAGTAGATGGAATACTTGTGAGGTGGTTGTTGTTATTACAAGAATTTGGCATAACCATAGTTGATAAACTAGGAAAGGATAATGTGATTATTGAATTTCTATGTAGAGATTTCCAACAACATCTGAACGAGTGGTTGATGATTATTTCCCTAATGAACATTTATTTGGTCTAAGTATACATAATTCATGGTATGCTGATATAGCTAACTACTTGGTAATGGGGTAGATTGCAGCTTACTTCTCTCCTAGGGAGAAAAGACAGTAAGTTCACAAATGCTTCCCTTATTCTTGGATGTCTAGATTTGTATTCTACACTGGCCCACATAACATTATGAGATGGTGTATTAGGAAGGATGAAGTGTTTGATATATTAAAATCCTGCAATGATAAAACTTTTGGTGGACATTTTGCAAGCAAGAGGACAACTTTTAAAGTATTAACAATAGGATATTACTAGTCAAATCTTCAAAAAATATTTTTTAGAGTATACTAGAAGTTGTGATAGATGCTACCGAATGGGGAGACCTACGAGAAGTGATGAAATGCCTTTGCAGCCCCAACTAACACTAGCTCCTTTTAACAAATGGGGGCTAGATTTTACTGGCCCTATATCTCCCACTTCAAATAACCAAGAATATATACTGGTATATACTAAATTCTTTACCAAATTGGTAGCAGTACAAGCATTGCATTTTTCCAGAGATGGCAATGTTGACAAATTTTTATATGAGGAAATCTTCACTAGGTATGGTGTTCCTAGGGAGATAGTGACTGATCGAGGATCACAATTCACATCAAACCTCATAGCCCAGTTGGTGAAGGAGTATCAGATTAGGCACAAGAAATCTACCCCATGTCATCTTGAGCCAAATGGTTTAGTAGACATTATAAATAAGGAGATAGAGAACATATTAACAAAAACCGTGCAACTTAATAGAAGAGATTGGGTATCATGAATATCGGAAGCTATTTGGGCATACAAAACTACATGGAAGAAAACTACAGGGTTTACCCCTTATGAGTTGGTTTATGGAAAAACAACAGTATTTCCTATAGAGTTTGAATACAAAACCCTACACACAATAATTGATTTAGGGATGGACTTACAAGAATCTCAAAAAGAAAGACTAAAACATTTAAATGCTCCTGATGAAATTAGATTGCAGGCATTGCACCACACTGAGGTTGCTCATAAACAATGGATTAAATGACATGATCAGTATATTAAGACTAAATAATTTACTGTAGGGGACTGGGCACTAGTGTATGATTCAAGATACAAATATTTTCTAAGGAAATTACAATCATGATGGCTAGCACCCTATGAAATATAACAAGTACTTCCTAATGGTGTAGTGCAACTATAGGATATTGATGAGGTCAAATTTTCACTCATGATGAATGGCCATAGACTCAAGTTGTACAAGAAACCACTTGAACATGATGATTTCATCATATCTTTAATGGATGAGTATGGTGCACATAGTTCTATTGATACAGGATCTTAGAAAAAGGATGATGTTCCAATAAGAAGAAAATTACCTAGCACATCTGGTAATATAGAGGTCGAGTTACACAACTCCACCTCTGAGATTACCTAGCCCTAATTTCCCATGCTTTAAATCACATGCACACACAACACAATACCCATAATGATTTTTTTCAGACTCTAGAGGGACCTTCTCTTTAGTTTTATCGAGACTTGTTTTAGATAGGACCTAACAAGCACCTTTTATTTGGGCCCTATACTCAGAGTACCCGTAGCAACATCTATTGACTGGATGCTACATTCACTTGTTAGATTCAAATTGGTTTTCCTACAAAATATATTACCACCCATATGCATCATTTACTTCCCAAGTAAAATGCATGACACTAGTACAACTACCACTTTTCATCAAATCCTATGCAATCAATGCATATCAAATCACTTTGTACTCCACAATATGTTCCTTTTCCAATTCATAAATGCACTTAGCATTACTTTCCATTACACATGTATGATAGGTAGCTTCACATGATTAAAAATAGCTTTCTTTTTGTATTCACTAATATTCATTGTTTAACTTGTGTGTACGAACTATATCACCATTATTTCTCATCATTATAATAACTCCCAAACCTAGATATGCATGAAGTGCGATCACTTCAATTAAATTTTTGGGGAGGGGGTATAATTCTCATCATAATTTCTTATTTTCGCCACCCAATTTTGTCATACTACATTGTATGAAATCTTGTTAAGACTAGAAAAACTTCTCTATGTTTTCGATAAATGTGATTCCTACCTTAAGATAATCTAAGGTATAGAAATTTGGATACTTGATTGAAATAGAAGACAAAGGATTGTAATTATTGTGCACAGAGAAGGAATTCAAAGAAGCAATTGAATTTGAGGGTTTTTAAGGTGGTGGAGTTGAAATTTGTAGAATTTGAACCTTTTTGAGGTTAAAGAAGTGTTAGGATAATGTGAGATGATGTAATACAAAGGGAACCATCTACTCATAAAGAGATAGTAGAGGTGGAACTTCAGAAAATGGGAAGGTTATTAATAGCTATTGTAAGGTTTTAGGACATAGAGAACACCCATGTTCAAGTTATCCCATTCAAGGATA
>VDFB02347396.1:0-20008 GCA_007258455.2 Sequoia sempervirens
GCTATTAATTAAATAAAATGATATTATTTAATTAATTCACATTTCTATCATTTTGAAAAATTAATTAAATTTTATTTATTTAATAAATTCTCAGTCTCACTTTATTTCATACATCATCAAGCATTCTTAATTACATTTATTAAATAAACCTTTAGCCAAAAGTTGGGCCACCAAAGGTATAAATTGCTTTAAAGATATTCTTTGTGATGGTCAAATCAAATCTTGGAACTCTTCAAGTGGGGAATTTAATATACCCAATTCTAATTGGAGGACTTGCACCATGCTTATGGAGGCATGTTCTGTCCTCAATTTTCCGAAATGCACTAACTAATAAATAAACTCATTTAAGCAATTGTCTTGGATAAATGGTTTGAATATTCAAAAATTAAATATAGTTCTTTAATTATTAAAAATGATGTTTATGTGCATATGAATAATGTTTGGAAACTTAACTTATCTGAAAAGTAGTGGCATGGTATACTGAAAAAGAATTGGTCTAGTTATATTGAGCCTAAAAAGGCTTATTTTAAATGGCTTCTCATTCTATAGAAATTTCCCTACAAAGCTAATGCTAATGATATTGAGATGTACAGTCTTTGTAAACAACCAAAAAAAAAAACACATTTTCTTTGAGTGTTTCTTTGAAAAAGAGATTTGGAACCTTTTCTGTTATGATCTTAAAGGCTAGCAAGGTAACATTGTTTTATCAAAGATTTTGCTTGGCAATGTGAAAGGTTTAAGTAATGTTTGTTATATGTTTTGGTTGAACTTTACTAATGAAATTCTTTGGAAAATTTGCATTAGGAGAAACGAGGAAAAGTTTCAGTGCTCTAAGAGAATGCTTACTGAGTTTTACAAAAAACTCATATTCAAAAATGTTGCATTGCAGGTTACCATGGCATTGGAAATTTCAAAGCATAAATTCTTGAAACTACTTGAAGATGGAATTGTGAGGATCAACACTGTAGAGATCAGATATGGACATACTTGGTACTATTACAAAGATACCAATATGCCATTACTAAAAGGAATGGCCGAGTTACTAAAGGAGTATAACATTGAACATGATGTTGAGGTAAAGAAGGAAAAGAAGAGAGTCAATATCAAACACTTTATTAATGAAGGTCCAAAGTAGGTAGTAGAGGAGGTGGCATTTAATTACTTAGGCTTGGAACCCTTTCTTGGATGGGGTGATATCAATAACTTTAACATTAGTAAAAACTGTTAAGTTTGAGTATCTATGTAATTAAATATTTGCATATTACTGTTTAAGACTCTAATGTGTAACTGCTAATGCTTAAGACAACATAGATAGGGATACGAACATTAGATTAATAGTGGCAACAACTATGTTGCTTATGTTTTTTGAATACATTACATGGATATATATGTAATGTTTTGCCTATCTTTAATATAAAAAAAGGTGGGAATTCTTTTTCCAACTTCTCACTTGGAGAGCTTTGTAAGAGGGGTTTTACATTTGTGAAATTTTTGTGGCAATTGACTACCTTTTTAATACAACCACTATAGATGAATTTATGGGAGACTTTGAGTTCTTATTTCATTGAAGATTCAAAGGAATGTTTTAGAACTTTGTGTCTAGTTTTCTCCCATAAATTACAAGTTTTTTTATAATAATTTGTAATAATTCTTTGATGATTCTTTGTTATGCCTGGTTGCATCTAGGATATAGGAATTGAAAGTATTATTAGACTGAGCTATTGTGTCCTTACTTGATTACATATCTGTCTTATGTATGATATATTATAAATTCTTCAATTTTCTAGCATGTCAAAAAGGGGTAATTGTCAATCTTATTGATTTCTATAATGGGCAAAAATTGTTGAGCTTTCTATCAATGTTTGTTTTTTCACACTTTTATGTCAAGTATGTTATTGAGAAGTCTAGGTGATTTTCTTATGTCTTTGATCTAATGTTTCTTTTTCTTTTTATGTGCCTTTCTTATTTTTTTGGTTAAAAGTGTACACGAAAAACCCAAATTAAAATCATATGAGGGAGCCACCCCTCTCAAATGCAGAGGAAGATTGTAATCTAATATCAATCTCTCCAATTGTTGAAGCATTTGTCACTGCCCATCAAACAGGTCTAAGATATTTGCAGTGAAATATTGCAATGACAAATCTAATTACCAACAATTATCATGTTCATTTTCTTATTTTATTCATTTAAAAAATGTCTTTCAAATTAATTTTATGACAAATATCTTCACATGGACTCAAGTGTAAGGGAATAAAATACCTTTTACATAAATAGATCTAGGGTTAAGCAATGAACTTAACATAAGTAAACAAAAAATTCTAGATTAATGAGTTGGAATGGTAATTAAAATGTGTAAGAATAATTTTTAAATGATAAAAAGGGATTAAGAAATTAACTTTGTGTATGACTTAATGATGTTTAATTGAAGATAATTGCTTAGTGATCTAGATTATGCTTTGATGCCACATTTGATGTGAAGATTTAACAAATTATAAATTGAACCTTACTATATTTTGGGTTGAATCTATGCACATGAAAGTGATCATTGGTCCATAGAAGTGAACAAATTGGAATTATCCTCTACACACAAAAATGATATGTGAAGTTATAGTTGTCTAAAACCTATTGACATTGCCTCTTGGCATATTAATCTACAATGAAAACAATGTTGATGAACACCTTTGAGGAGTTTGCTAGGCAATGACTTTCTCCTTTGGTTAAACCCTTAGGATTTGATTTAATATTTTTGGAAGAAAGACTAAAGACAACAAGCAACCATACAAATACCTATTTTATCACTAAGTACATACATTAATGTAAGTTAATGATGCAATGCTACACTATAGAGCTTCTTGAGTGATAATGCAAATTGGAAAAAGAGCTTATAGATGATAAAAGTGAATCGGGCATGACCTTTTTGTCTAACACCCCAACATGCAATTCAAAATATTTCAAATTTGATTCAATAAATAACAAGTTAAGAAGCTACATTAAAATTAAAATTTAGAATTTCTAAGATCATATTTACATATGGGAAATCAACCTAGATTCATTTCTTCTCTACTATAATCAACCTAAATAAATTATAAATATAACCTAATCTAAAAATCAAATTAAATTCTAACTTATTTATCTAACTTTGACACTAAAATTTTCCACTTATACACTGATCTTTACTTTAAAAACAATCGAGTAGAATTGTGATATTGCTATCAGGATTCAATTGTGTAGTTTTACAGGTCAAACTCATTGACCCATGGTTCATGAGTAGTAGTTCACAAGAACCCATCTCTCGTGATAATGAAAGGTTGATGAGCTAAAGGGGCTCTATAATGAATGGTTCATAAGGCACAACATTTGCTGAAGGTTTTGCAAATGGGGTTGCAAACTAAGTGGGCTTTACCTTGGGGAAAACTTTGTGGTTAAGCGTGCTTGAGTTGGAGTAGTACTAGGATGGGTGACCTCCCAAGGAGGCCCAATGCTTTACCTCTATGAGCATCACCTAGATGCAATAAGTGCTAAGTGGACCATTCGTTATCATGAGAGATGGGTTCTTGTGAACCACTACGTCATGAACCATGGGTCATTGAGTTTGACCCGTAAAACTAATTGATTGAATCTTGATAACAATATAACAATTTGACACGCTGTAGAAAATACCTCCTGGTTATCAACCGAGTAGAAGTAAACCAAAAAGGAATGGTAAAAGTGCAGGAATTTTTAGCATTACATTAAAAAACCTTAGAGGCTATCACCATTTTTCATAATAATTATTTTATTTTCTAATGTTTCGTACTCTTTTTATTTGTAATAATTTTAAAAACTGGCAGCGGCAGTGATTTTGCGGTCATTAGCCTTATGCGCATTAAAGCTTATGGTACAGCATGGTAAACGCTTTTATTTAAGCGCTCCTGCAGCTGTATTTTGTGCTAAAATGGCAAGCCGGTGTTCACGTTTTTACATTGGGCGACTGCTTCAGTGTAAGCTTCTCTCTCTCTCTCGTTAACATTAAGATGAATGTATGAATGGTCATATACCCTATTAATTAAAGGAATGGACTTGGTTTCCCTCTGTGCAGATGAAAAATGCACAGCAAAAACAAGATTATTTAGCAGTGGAAAGGAGAGAAAGAGGAGGGTTATGTCCAAAGAGGACCGAGCTGAAGCTGTCAACTCCTTTGTTAAACAGTAATTTCTTCTCTTCTCACGAATATGCCTGCCTGCATCCCTATATTCCTCACTCCATGACATACTTAGCTGGAACAAAACGACTATGTTTTTCATAATAAGTTTTCAAGAATTAGGGCAGTGCTTCATTTATGAATATTTAAAATGCAAGGGTAGTTTTTAAGGTCATGGCTAAGTGCCTTTGTCCACTCTCTTAACAAAGGTTCCCAACAATAGGTCTTCAAATGATGAATGCTATTCTACCATTTCGGGGGTGGGAGCGTGAGGGGGATGAGTTAGTGCCAATTGACTGTTCAGTTAATTTAGCACACTCATTTTGCGATTGTCGGTTAATCGCAAGGGTCTTCGGATAATAAACCTTTAGGTTGAGGAGGGTATTTATGATCTCTTCCTATCAGATAAGATCCTCCTCCTGCATTCGTCTGGAGAGCATTAGACCAACATCAGGAGGTTGAGGGGGAGGCAGTGAGCGTACTGAATTCCTCAGCCAGATACTTTGGTGTCTCCATGTATATTTATTTACCTCATATATTGTTCCAGGTGTACATACTCTCTCCTCTCAAATTTGAACTTATGCCTCCTCTATGGAGTACACACACCTTCACCATTGGGTTCGCTCAGGCTCTAGATACCTTTCATGCATTGTGGTCTGTCATATCAGTAAGAGGATAACAATACACACCTAGAAAATGCCCTGTTCAATTCCACCACAAAATAGGACTCCCTTTGCCATGCACTCCTCTTTTACGTTGTTTTGCCATCCAAATTTGACTTTATTGTTATTGTTCATTAAAAATTTTGTGTGATAAAATTCTCTTTTTTGGTTCCTCGTATGCCTACTTAACTCCCTGAAATTGTTACATGCTGTTACTTTATCCTCCATATTTTTTTCAGTGATTTTGTCTTCTCACATTAGTGTGGACGTGAATATGGTTCAACCTTGGAAGATTCTACTTTCTGCTCTTTATATTGTGTGACTCTTCGGCCTGGATTTTCGTTAGATTCTCAAACTTAATCTCACATATCACTGTGACTTTCTAACCCCATTGGCTACTCTTGTGCAGTTCCTTATAAGCCTCTTCCCCTTTCTTTAGTCACGGCCTTGTGAATATTTAATTTATTTTGTACGTCAAAGTTGAAAATTCCCAATATGTCCAACCATTGCAATTCAAGAATAACTTCTTAGCCAGCCTAGCTATCGCATGCAAGTTAGAAGGAAAAACACATTTATTCTTTGGCCGGTTTCAAATTCACTCACATTCAAGTTTTCTCACCATATGCTTGTGCTTTCTTGATGTTTTTCTTTGTATAGAGTTGAATGCACACTCTTGAAACTGACAAAAAGAGGCAACAAGCTAGCAATACTCTCAATATTCCATCCTTGCAATGCAACATTTAAATGAAATAAAGAGGTTAGCCTGTCAAATGATGGAGACTTGACGGTTTGATATATTTGCAGCAAGGGTTAGCACATATGTACATGAAATATAAAGTAAATGATAGATTGTAAGTACTTATCTCAAACACTAAAATTCACAAATTGGTCATCTTTGTGTAGTGGAATATGACCAACTCTTGCATAAGGTGGAGGAAGGTGATTTGGAAGGTAGAATTGTTTCTAGTGAACAATTGAAGCAGGCAGCTTGCTCCTCATAAATTATGAATTCATAGATCATTTAAATCTGCATATTCACAATTTATTGGGAAGTCTACTCTTGAACACTATGGATTGTTGGAGTTTGGAAATTTTAAGCATGCTCCTTGTCACCTTCCAATAGATGGATCAAATATGTAATTGGTACTTGCATGATGTCCAGCTCTGGTAGGTTCTAAAGGGGCAGTGTATTAGCCTATTTCTTGGACCCGCTTAATAGATAAAAGCTGGATTCATTCAGAGGTGGGGTGGCATTTTCTGGAGGAGTTTGGTCGTTCTCATTTTCTGGGCTCAGTGATTGGCTCACAGCGGGCTTTGGCAGTTCAGGGGTTGACAACTTTTGACGGCATGGAATTATATGGAGTTTAGAGGAAGTTATGGATTTTTAAGTGATTTGAGTTAATTATTTAACACCAGCTGGCTTTTATTGATATAAAATCCAAATTGGCTTTATAAATGTTATATCACTTAAATGTTGCCATAAAAGTGATTAAATTAAATCCTTAAGCGCAAAAGTGAAACCCAAAATTAAGCCCAGAAACTATTGAAGAGAATTTGATTTTGAAATATAATTTTAAAATATTTAAATGACTAAAAGTAGTAATCACTTTCTTAAAGGTGGTACACTGGGATATAAGACAATTTTGCTTGGAAATAAAACTCATTCTTGATTATTTGACTTTGTCAGTTTTAGTTTTTCTCTATGCTATTCACGGAAGGACAACGGTTTGAGAGGGCATTTTACTTCCATTGGAGTCACGAGATCTTCTTCGATGTTAGACATTTTTAAAATTTATGAGAGCTGAAAGTGGGTAGTACGCCTGGCGAGGGAGGCACCATTCGGAGGTTCCTCTTGCTTTAATCGGAGTTTTTCTATTCAGTCTTGGTACAGCTACAAGAAAGTGATTTCTTCGCAAAGCCCGTCATCTTGACCGTCGGCCAGCTTCTTCTTCTTCCGCTCTTTGGGCTGTACCTTTTTTGCCTTGAAGAGTGTACCTTCTGAGGTTGAAATCATGAAGCAGTGGAAGCGCTGCTGCAAGCCGGGTCTTGTTTCATTCTTGGCGACTACTCCTCACGGGCCTCTTTGTACCTGTTTTAGAATTAGGAGAGTGATAGAGATCCGGGCCAGTATTACCACGCCTTGGCTGTAGGGTTTCACCATTCATGGCTGGCAATTGGACTTATTTTCTTAATTAAATAATCTGGAGCATTTTGGGTATGTTTGAAACATGCAATCTCATTGTTATGGTTGTTTAATCCCTTTTGCAATTTCATTTTATCAATTCTAGTTCAGATTTGAGTTCTATGAGCAATTATATGTTGCGCCCCTTCTATTTCTCTCTATAAACTTTTCTTAAAAAAACTCAAAAGAACACAAAAGATAATTAAAACAATAGGGGTTTGAAGAGGAGCCAGTGGGGCTCATCACAGTACTTGAGCTAGAAGTGGCTGCATCATTCTATTGTGTTGAGGATGAGGTACTCAAGAACTTGAATGCTTTAAATAACATGAACTAAAGGCCATAAAATACACAAGTGTGAGTGAAAATGATTGAGGTAATAATGTGAATCAATGCCTCTAAATATACTACCAAATTATCTTTCAAGTAGGTTATGCTTGATAAATATGTTGTTTGTTACTAAAGGTGAAGTGACAAATTCAAAGGATACCTGTGAAACTTGGTAGGTGAAGCCCGTCAGCCTATTGGAAGCCAGTTTGGCGGATGGAAATGGGCCACCAAAAGATTACATGCTTTGACAAAGGAACTAAGTCTACAAAGCAGGCTGGAGCCCCCATGAGGCTCTACAGCTAAAATCTAGAGTCCATTAGTCAACCTACCCTAGTTATGATTATAATGGTAGGCTAACGTGTCCTTGGAAACAAAAGGTGCTTGTGTCTGTTTTTCATGTCTGCACTTTACTTGACTTAAATATGATTTGGTAAATCAACGTCAATAATTTTTTCATTCTAATTTGATGTAATGGCTCACCTAGTGGCAACAATTTTTGCAATTGTCTTTTATATCTCAAGATTGATCCTTTTTGGCATGCTATAATTTATGTATTTTTGAGTACACCAGGTTTTCTATTAAGACTACAAAAGTTAAACCCAATGTTTTAGGTCATTGCTAAGTGAGACATCAACTTAATTTATGAGATCCCCACATTGTGGAAGCTGACATAGGGTTTCTTTCCCCTTCACACCCTATGTATCATTTAAATTTGTATCTCGTTTAGTTTTGACCTCTTGACCAAGTTTGTAATAAGATCAAACCATACCTTCAATTTATGTACTAGCATGATATTAAGACATATTGTGGTTTATATACATGAACAATAAAACATATGGTAGTTCATAATATTTTTTGTATATTTTTTTATGCTAGTGGACTTTTATATATGGATTATGTTATGATATCATATTTCTCACTTTGGAAACATTTGGGTTTCCTTTTTGATTCATCTCAACTCATTTAAGCATAGAGTAATATAAAATTTTCTTTGATAGGTAAAATGTGGGTTCTATTGGGGCCTACACAATAAAAAACTAGATAGCTACATATATTCCAAAGACATTGGGCTCATGAAGAGATCTATAGATTGATGACTACAAATTTATAACTCCCAAAAACAAATAGCTAGACATTGGACACTCCAAACCATATAGACAATGGGCTACAAAACTAGAGCTTTAAAAAACATAGAACTAGATAAATGAAGTGTCTGAAGGTTATATAGCATAGTTGAAAAACTCTTTGAGTAATTGGCAAGGTTTAAAAAACTCTCAAGTTTTTTTTGATGGCAAGTTTTTCCTGCATTTACTCTCCAAAATTGCTTGCTGAATAAAGGAGAAAAACTCGCTGAGTTTTTGGCAAGTTTTCGACGAGTCCGCAAAAAAAAACTCACTTGTCCAAAAAAAGGGTCTCCCGCAGCTGCTAAAAAGGCATTTTCATTTCATTTGATTTTCTAGGTACTCTCCAAGTCTAAGTTTCCAAGTTTGCCTACAAGTTTTCATCTATAATATGGTCTAGTTCTACCTCCCCCTAGTTTTCACTAGACATGGGAAGAGGAATATGTAAATTTGTAAAATATACTAATGTAGTAATTACTTTCAGTTTTACAAAAATAATTTGCTATTTTCATTTTGTTTTAGACTATCAGTATTAGCGCATTCCACACGAGGATGCCATTTTGTACCCAATTTGCTTTCAAATCAATCAAATACAACTAGATTCAACTTGTTTCTTTTATGTACTCATTTATTGACTCATTGGATGTATCTTATCATTGAATTTTGCAAAAATAATGCGTTTTTAATGAAATTTAAGCAATTTTTTAAGTTGTTGAGTTTTTGCTGAGTCGTGTTTTTTGGGCTTGGCGAGTTTTTCAATTTGGCGAATTTTTCAACTATGCTATATAGTATGTATTTACATATATTTTCTTTATTCAATCCTCTACTCCATTTGTTTTTCTTTCATCATTTCTTGTTCCAACCAATAACAAGGATTGATTTGCAAGGGCTGAGCTTCTTCATTGGAGGAAATAAGACCTGTTTACCTTAATTATTGCGTAAAGACCAATTGGGAGAGGAGGGGCTTCTAGCCCCAAGAGTCCTTGTACCCTTCCATTGCCCACTTGTACTATTGGGATGCTTTTGACCAAACCCCAACTAGTAGAAAGTCCCATTTTTTTTGCAGCTCTAGAGCCATCCTTCACCGACCTTGGCATGGTGTAGACATTGGATATCGAATCTCCCTTCATGGTGCACTATGCAAGGTGCGTGATGTTTTTCACTAGGTCCTAGAAGGTGTTCAATGTTAGTGTTGTAGCCGTGGGAGATATTTTCTCCTTTATATATTCTTGTTCAAGGCAGGTCGGCCTTCATGTTTTAAATAATATTTATATTCTTTCTAAAAGCCAACCTAGAAAGGAGGTCACTTGGTTTGGTATATAAAGAGGATGGAGTCCTCTCATTCAAGCATCAATCAATTCACTTCTATTTGAATATCTTCAGAAGCAGTTCGCATCTTCCATCAGCAGCAGGTTGAACTTTCAAGCAGCAGATTTCATTTAAGAAGTATCATCTTTTGTATTTCGCTTCAAGGAGAAGTGTCTCCTTTCATTAGACTCAGCCTTGTGTAGGGCCTGATTTTGTATGCAGTCTTCTGCACTTTTTCATCTGATATATAAGAGATCATTTTGCTGGGTTTTTCTCCCTCGAGTAGGGGGGGTTTTCCCAAGGTAAATTGCTGTGTTCATTGATCTGTGTGTTGTATTTCTGCTTATTTGCATTTCTGATCCTAAAACTAGCATTCAATTTCATCCTCGTTTCATGGATAGCTATGATCTCTTAGTGTAGGGCCTAGAATCAGGCCTTGTTGTCTTTCTCTATGGCAGCTTTTCCTCATTCACTTCACACCTTGCTTCCATTGCTCCACCTTTAGGAAAAACTAGATTTAGGAACTCCTCAAGCAACTGAATGTCTATAATTTTGTCCTCTAGTTTGAGCCTAAAGTTGTGCTCAATCAGCACTTGGGTTGTTCAAGCCCAATGTTCTTGAGACATTCAAAATACAACATTCCACTATCCAAGCTCATCGTTGCTTTGTTGGGAATATTGAAATTATTTTGCAATCATCGATAAAAAATTGCTCCTTTTTACGACGAGTCCTTGATCTTTGCCATGGTTGCATGAAGATACCATTTTCCATCCGAGTTGTAGCTCACTCCAAAAACAAGTTGTACATAGGAAAGACATAACACTACCCATCAAATCTTGACCTAAAGAAACACCATGTAAGACAAAAAGGAAAGAGAACTCTCTGCCACCAAAACGGATCATCATTCAAATCTCTTTGTTGTTAGGTGATCTTACAAAGCAATTTTAATATACAAGTGAGCCACTTCTTTCCCCTTGTGATTTAACACATGCATAATAATTACCATCTTTGTTGACAATAGAATCATACAAGCAACAAGCTAGGGTAATCCTCTTTTTTCTCTTCCCCCTTTTATAACATTAAATCACCTCTTCCCAGTTCTATGCAATATTGCATGTGTAATGTCCCTTGTCCTACTTGGCCCTAGAATTCGCTTGTTGATTAGGTTTAGGGTTTCTTCTTTTCAAAGGAATGTTTTCTCTAATGAAAGTACTCTTGGATTGAAATCTGCATTCACCATATTAACAACATTCCACATATACATATGTCTGTTAGCATTAATATCTAGATATCTAAAATATAAACATAATCACAAAGCAGTTATTAAGACATAGGAGGAGTGGTATGGGTAGATCTGCTTGAAGCTATGCATCTAAGCCCAAGAGCACAAGCGTTTGACCAAGACAACCCACCCCTTGGGCCCGAGCGGCAGGAATGTCCAAACCAAGACAATTCCACCCTCGGAGTGGCGTGCTTAGTGGATACACTTGTACATGCTTTCTCTACTCATGCTATCACCTCAAAAGACACTTAACCTACTAGAGGGAAGCCAACGGAGCTCATAAGTGGCCTAGGTGTACCACCCCTCCATGGCCTCGGCGGATCTTGAGTGGGAACCTCACCCCTCCATGGTCTACCTATGCCTTGGGACTGGGCTGAATCTTAAATGGAATTTCCACCCCTCCATGGCTCATCTTTGCCTTGGGTTCTGGGGGTGGACTTGAGTGGGGTTTTTAGGCACCACCTTTCTCAGGCCCTTCCTCTCTAGTAGGCTTGCAAACACACGGAAGACAATCTTTTAAACAATCAAATACATTTTCATTTATCATTGATTCTTTAAGTCCATATTAACATCATTTCTTAGAACAATTATCATTATGATAATACTAAAGAAAGCATTGCATCAATAATCAGATTAGCAATATCTATCATGTATATGCAATTCTAAATTAATGAAGAAAAAATCTATATCTGCTTATGGACAGTCCTATTGTTATTCCTTCCTACTGATATATAAGTTGCATCCATATTACATGTATTTGCTAAAAAGATAATGCTTTGATTAATACAGAAATTAGGATTTGTCATTTCTAAAATGCAGCAACCTTAATGATCAGATTATGCTTGGCTGTACATGAAATTTGCATGCTTAGGTTCAGACATATTTGATAGAGGCATTCAGAGATTAGATGCAGCATAGAATCAAATAGATTGGGTCATGGAGGAGGTTTATTGCAGAGACTTGAACTAATGCATTGAATGTTAGTCATCTATGTTTTTTTTGTTCTCATGTTTGAAATATGCTAAATATTAATGCTAGTGAATACTTCACCTGATTCAGTGTGTCTGCTCTTGGGTAGCCTTTATCGACTTCTTTTTGTTTTTCCCCCCCAAAAGTATTGAACTCTTTAATTATGATTCTATTCCTTCTTTTTTCCCCCTCTAGCTTTGAAGACATTCTCCCTTTTATACCCATGATTTGGTTAGATGGAGTGACTCTTCATTGCGATCTTTTCAAGAGGCATGTCTCTTTGTCTTACGTTGATTGCTATCCTCTTCCTAACTAATTGAGGCCCCTTCTAATTATGCTGATTGGGTAGGCGTTCTTGGGTTGAATCGCCGCTAAGAGTTATTTATTTAATAATTAGTATTGTTCTCTCCATAGTAGTCGCTGACCAGCATATAACAGATGCAAGCAACGCCTTTTTCTTAGCTGCTATTGACCAACATCACAGTGTTCTTTATGGCGAGACGTGATGAATATGATATTGATAATAATCATTTGCCCATCGAATAAATATGACACCATAGATATTGACCATCCTTTTGGTTATCATAATAATTCAAATATTCTTGAGAATGCTTGTATTTGACTTCCCTTCTTTCCAATTTGCAGACACGCTCCATATTCGGTAGTGCTAACATAATCCGATAGAGTAGACGTTGTTCCCTCCCTCTACGAACAGGTCTCTACATAGTCTACTCGCATATGGCAATAATATCGGCACGACAGTATCATACTCTATAGTTGCTCCATTTATTTCTAATGATCATATTTTATACTATACGTTTCTTTAAAGTATATTTGTTAGTATTCGTAATTTAATATTTGCGACATTATATTTGATAATTTAATTATAATATTATCTTGGGAGAATTACTAATTGTTCATAATTTTAATATGTACTTTGTCTTTTTTTCTAATTTATTTAATCTAATGCGTGATTCAATTCTGGGGACATGACGGCATGGGTAATCCAATTTCAAAATACCTTGGAGACTAGGCCATGAGGAAATTTTCAAGCTAGTTGAAGAGGCTACATAGATGGATGGTCCTTTTGAGTAGATAAAGCTTCATAATTGAACTCCTTGTGAAAAATGCTCCCTAGTGTTTCTTCATATGGCATCATTTTGACAAAGTGAAACTTTGGTCAATTCAATTGACTACGGCACAAATAAATGACACAGCCGTTGGCGCTAATTAAGCGGCGGCATGGTTGCTTTCGGAACCTGTTTAAAGTGATTTTTAGAAACAATGGTGTTTACTTCAAAAGTATTTAAAAATTACGCGCAAAGAAGTTGGAAAAAGATTTATTTGCAAAGTCAGAATGAAATAGGCATGAAAGAAGGGGCCCATCATCCCACAGTTAGGATGTCCAGGGTCATGACTGTACTGAAAGGAAATTACCGAAAGAGCCGAATCCAATTGGTCATTTGAAAGTGCTCAAACTTTCGAGGAATTCCAGGAGGAAATAATGTTAAGAAGAAATTAGCTAGTTGCTTGATTGATCTATCCGCGTAATTACTTTCCTCATCGGAGAGGACTCGCTGGCAGTTTGTAACTGGCCGGAGTTTACATAAGGCCAGCTTTGCTTCCCATCTATCATGGATTTTCTGGCAGAACCACATTGCCCAGATGAAATGTATGGAAAATGCTCTACTTTCACAAGCGCTTTATGGTTTGTTTTTGAGAGCGTAAAGGCGCTTGTTGAAATTTGATTTTGGTAGGGAGAGAATCCCACTCGGGGAGCTTAAATATTGGCAATACTAGGTCTAGACTTTTTTTATCACGAGGCTTTGTCATGCTAGTAACTAGTAGTTGTATTGTGTTTGTATTTGTGTTTTTATAACTTAATGGTTTAATAAATTCAAGACTTACATATTCCTATGATAATTATATGAATTGATGACTTTGTGATTATAGATCCTCATTATGTCTTGATGCATCTTATTAATCATAGAGACTAGTCATGGCTACTCATGGATGATTGAGGAATTGCCATTGTGATGGTGGAAAAGTGTATGTGTTCATATTGATGTTTGAATTGGTCATTTACTAATACATTATAACTATGATAATATTATTTCTAGGTTGGTTGTCATAAGTAGGATAGTTAAATTTCACATGTTAATTACATTTTGCTAGAAATGGGTTAGGATATGACAAAATTGTTTGAGATACAAATTAGTAAGCCTAGCGTTGGAGTCCAATTAAAGGCCAAGTAGTGCTAATTGTATGGGTTGAGTTCCCTATTCCTAGTTAATATATTAGTGATGACCTAACTGCCAATTTTGAGATAGTGCTCGAGCGGTTTGGCAACAATTTCTTGAATTCATGTGTGTATATAAGTATATGGATGTTGTTTGATATGAAGTATTGATTATGGTGATAGTCAACAATTCAACTTATATTATGTATTTATTACATTTCCTCAGAATTAAGATAGATGAGAGAAATTATAAATCATCCTCAAAATGAGTCGAATGGTCAGAAAGTGGAATGCATGGCAATTCAGTATGAGAACTGAGACTAAAGAGTCCTAGACTTCCGAGCAAAAAACAAGAAGCAAGAAAGAGTTGGAAAAACGAAAAGGAAATAGATGTTAAAACCAAAGAGTGGCGATCACAGGCTGATACAGAGTACCAAGCCAGGAAGTACCACTGAGAGACTTTTGGCTCAATGGAAATAGATGAGGCCTTAGGAGTAGGAGACCAAGAAATACATAGGTAGTATCACCTTGGATGCATTTGATTGCAGAACATCAGTACCAAAATAGTTGGAGGCCACTAAGGATCTTGGGGCCAGAATGAGCCATCCCTAGACACATTTGTTGAGCCAAACTAAATAAATATCATTCCCTCAGGTTGGCATTTGCTCAAAATTTCACATTTTGTTTGCTTCATTGGCTCTAGATTTTGCTTTTGCTCCATTTTTGTTGGCATGTGGCAATTGTTCTCCAAACCAATCACAATGTGTCATGTGTGCTTTGGTGATGGTATATTCTTTGATGCCACGTGGACCCAAGGCATGAAAACTATATTTCCTTCTAAAAATATTGGCGTATTAGTGTGAGAGGTGAAATCAAATAGGAGTAAAAAAGAGAATAAAACAACAAGAATCAAACTCCAAATGAAATCAAAACTCTCACCTTCCATTGAGCTCACTAACAATTTGCATCAACACACAATAAATGAAATAACAAATGCAAATTATCATTGTTGATGGAGTGAATGTGCTCGAATGATTTGTGATGATTGTTGTTTAGTGCTACAACATCTACTTGCTTGATTTGAGATGATGAAAATGGAGGATTAAGCTCCAATTTATAGAATTTTTGAGAGGCAATTGAGTGGTGGAGATTTAATCTTGGATTATGAGTTGCACTCATGAATGGTGGATGTGACGGGGAGAAGTGGCAATCAATTTGCTAATTGGCTGGAGTTGACTAGGTAGTCAACTCATTGGATTGGTGAGTTGATGATTATTTGATTTATTAATTAATTTGTGACCTTGAGTTAGCCAAATTGATTGGCTTATCAACAAATTTGATTAGCGAGTCAATTAAATTGATCATTAGTTAACTATTTTGATTGGATGGTTAACTTGTGAGGTGTAAATTAGGATTTAGATTAATTTAATTGTGTATTATTTATACTTAAGTTAAAATGAAATTAAATAAACAATAAATGTTATTTAATGAATTGAATTGTGATAAAGTAATGGACTTAGGATAATGTTAATTATTTTAATGGATTAAGAGGTGGTAAGTGCATTAAATGTTAACACAAGATGATATTATGGAAATCAGTGTACATGTGATTTCAATGTCTACATTTTGCCCCTCTTTGAAAGAATGGGTTGACTGGAAGAAACAATGTCATTTTCAAGAAAAGAGCTGGAATATGGACATAAATTTGTTGATGAGAGGAATAATACTTTAAGCATCAAAATTAAGAGATGATTTGGTTGATAGATTGGTCAGGTGGAGTTGGATTCTTCAATAGGTAGCCTAAATGCTTGGATAGATTACGAGATTCAAAATATTTCCAGGAATTGATTTTGGGAGTTGGAATTGGAATGAATGATATTGCCCCCCTCAAAGTTATTGCATTAGAAGACACTAGGTGTTATCAAACCAGATGGAAGCAGAATATAAAATTAGGAGAATGAATAGGGTTAATGAATATGACCTAGAATGATGGAAATAAATGATTAGATAGGATGAAAGTGAAAGAATATTGCAGAGGAGTTGGAAAAGATTAAAATAAGTAGAGGATGATAGCAAAGATAGAAGACTAAGGAGGAAAATAGTAAAAGGACCCATTCTTAAAGAAATTTTTGGAATGTATATCCAAGAGACCATGGCTAATAAGTAGGATGGAATAAGGGACATGATAATAGGTGGTATATATTTATTAAATTTGGAGCTTGGGATGTCCGAGATGGATGCCAGTGTTGCTTGGTATCCATATCTTCACCAAGCTATTCAACCAGGTATAATAGTAGAATCAACTTATGTGTTTGAGCAACAATTTTTATTTTGCATACACATTATTCATCATGATATAAGGGATCATGATGGTGATGCACCATATGCATAAAGGATTGACTCGAAAAAATAAAGCAAAGATAAAAGACAAGACCCAAATGTGCTAGCAAGCATAACCTCAAGAGATAGTCATAGTATAAGGAACTTTGATGTCCTTGTGGAAGTATGTTGTGGGAACTAATCCAAGCATGATAAAATAAAAACAACCAAGGTCTCTGTTGTCCTCAAGTTGTCATTATATTGATAGCGATAGTTGGGTCATCCAAACTAGAGTAATATATTGGGACCAATGTGCGATTGTTGTTTTCTAGTTTGATACTGGGAATGTGACATGTGAAGGCTCATTATCGAAAAAAGAGGTGATGATATATCTTCATACTTGAAGGACCAAAGAAAATTGGTGTCAAAAGGTATAGATCATAATGCCGTAGTAGAGATAAGTGTTGTTTTAGAGATTTTTTTGAAGCACTAATCAAGGTAAGGTTTTGTATATTGCATTAGGGTCCATGGGTAAGGTTGTGGGAAGTGGATGGATGGTTATACTCAATGCCACTAACTGTGCAGAGTAGTTATAGATAAGAGGGCTATGTACTATCACACATGTGCAATTGCTGTTCTCTAGTTTGATATTGGGAATGTGACATGTTAAGGCTCATTATTGAAAAAAGAGGTGATGATATCTTCATACTTGAAGGACCAAAGAAAATTGGTGTCAAAAGGTATAGATCATAATGTTGTAGTAGAGATAGGTGTTGTTTTAGAGATTTTTTTGAAACACTAATCAAGGTAAGGTTTTGTATATTGCATTAGGGTCCATGGGTAAGGTTGTGGGAAGCGGATGGATGGCTAAACTCAATGCCACTAACTGTGTAGAGTAGTTATAGATAAGAGGGCTATGTACTATCACACATGATGCCTGCGAATAGGATGACGTTATAAAAATGGTTTTTGCCAGAGGACAATTTTTTTTAAATGGTTTTTTGGGTTGTCAGACATGATGATTGCGAATAGGTTTTCATCATGGTGATTGCCTTAAGGTGCCATAGAAATGGTTTTCACTAGAGGGCAACTTTTTTTCTTCACTATTTTTTTAGGTTTTTTCCATTGTTTGTTCCTTTTTTGTATTTTTTATGATAGATCAAGCATTTTCAGGAATGAATTTTTTAAGGTTTAAAATCTAGAATGTACAGCATGTAGTGTAAAGATAACTTACAGGTGCTTAGGCTATATTTTTGTTGCCAATGATCTTAAGATTGTAGTTGGGTAATTTGTTGCTTTTTAACTTTGTTCTTGTTGGTGTTCCATTGATTTTCCTTAAGAACCAAGTGATCAATTTCAAATTCTTTGCTATGGAGATGTTTGTTGTAGCTACATTGGAGATGGTTCTAGTAGACCTTTAGGTGATCTCAAGTTGTGAGTTGATGTTCATTCAGGGAATCAAGAGTTCTAATTCATGCGGGCATGCATTTTGATAGTCCTCATCATTGAGATGTTGCAATGATACGTGTAAGGAGGGAAGTTCAACCTTGATCAACAAGATGGCCTTAGTGCCAAAGGTTAATGAATAGGGAGTAGCTCCTATGGGTGTATGAATATTGGTATGATATGGCCAAAGGGCAAGGTGGAGTTGCAAGTGCTAGTCATGGTTAGTGTCATTGACAATTTTCTTGAGAATCTTTATAAGTGTTTTATTTGATGCCTCAACTTGACTGTTGCCTTGAGGGTAGTAAGGAGTGAACCATTTGTGTTGGAAATGGAAGTTATTATAGAGAGCTTATACTTCATGGTTCTTAAAGGAGCGACCATTATTGTTAACAATAGGAATGGGAACACCATAGCAATAGATGATATGATCAAGTATGAATTTTGAAATTTTCTTATTGGTCACATAAGTGAGAGGGAAGGCTTCTACCCACTCAGTGAAGTATTTAATGTTGGTTGTATTGTGCTTATGGCCATTGGAGGAGGGTTTTATCTTGCTAATGTGGTTGAGTTCCCCTCTGGAGAAAGGCCAAGGAAGAGATTGTGAAGGTGCATGAATTAGATCCACATGATTCTGACAAGCAAGGCATTTCTTGACATATTGGTAGGCTTCATGCTCCATGGTTGGCTAATAGTAATTGGTTTTTGAGTAATTTTTTTGCAAGGGTGATATCGTTAGTGTGAGTTTCGCAAATACCATTGTGGACTTCTGCAAGTGCTTAATTAGTTGCATCCGAGTTAAGGCATCACAACAGTGTATTGTCATAACCCCTATGATAGAGGGTACCACCAAGAAGGGTGAAATAGGTAGCATGCTGGATGAATGTGCATTTTTGGTTATGGGAAATGTTAGATTAGGAAGCGTTTGGTAGCGTAAACCCATGGTTAATTGCAAAAAGTCCTTCAAAATACTTGTTGTCCCACACAACTATGGTTCATCAATATGGAGAAGGAACTTGTCTAGAAATTTAGTGAGTAGGGGTTATGTATCCTCTAGAGGTGTTATTGCTAATTGATCAATTATGACTTGCCCTTTGATTGCTTTCTGGTCAACATATTCAATTTCAAATTCATTAAGGAGCATGACCCATTTTTCCAAGCAACTTGTTAATGTTGTTTTAGAGAGAAGGCATTTTAGAGGATCAATCTTTGCAATGAGCTTAGTGGTGTGTGAGAGCATATAATGTTTGATTTTCTATGAAGCAAATGCCACAATTAAGCAAACCCTTTGGATGGGTGTGCATTGATGTTCATGGCTGACTAGAGATTGGCTAAGATAGTATATGGCTTGTTCTTTAACTTGTTCATCATGATGTGCAAAAAGTGCCCCTAAGGCATGTTCGGTGGTGGAGATATACATGATTAGCATTTGATTGGCTTTTGGTGGCATAAACACCAAGGGGTTGGCAAGATAATGTTTAATGTTGTCAAGAGCTTGTTCACATGAATTGTCCCAAACAAAGTATATGTTTCTTGAGTAGATTAGTGAATGGTTGACACTTATCTGCAAGTTGAGCAATGAACCGTTTGATAGACTGCAATTTGACTTGAAGGCTATGGAGTTGTGTGAGGTGTCGTGGCGAAAGCATGCCTAGTATAGCCTTGACTTTGTTAGGGTCGACCTCAATCTTGTGTTGAGAAATGATGTAACCCAAAAGTTTTCCCTTAGTTATGCCAAAGACACTTTCTCAAATTCAAGCAAACTTGTATTCTCTAAGCCACTATAGGATGTGATGCAAGACAATGGGGTGGTTTGATCTCATTTTGGCCTTACCCAAAATGTCATCAACATAATCCTCAATTTCGTGATGAAGCATGCCATGGAATATTACTGCCATAGCTCTTTGATAAGTTGCTCTTGCATTCTTAAGGCAAAAAGGCATGACTCGATAATTCAAGGTTCCCCAAGGTGTAAT
>VDFB02347397.1:0-25832 GCA_007258455.2 Sequoia sempervirens
TTTCATCCTCCCAAACATTTGAGGGAAAACCACCTTGATTGATTCGTGTACTACTTATTAACCTTTTCCTTTACTTATTATCATCTTAGTTACCACCATGGGAGAGAAAGAGGGAGAGAGATGGTATTGATTGAACCCATAGTTTGTTGGAGCTCAGAGATTCTAAGATGGGTAGAATTACGCATGTTATCACATTATTTAGCTCTTTTTCTTTCATCAATATTGCTTGTATTCTCTCCTTCATTTCCAAAGTGGATGAAGAGATTTGTAACTTTGAAAAATTTATGATTTAAGGGGATCAAGTCCCTTTATAACATGGTGGGTTACCCACAAGCATCATACATGTGAATATATTTTAGCATTTTACTTTTGGAGACTCTCATCCTCACCTTATACTCATCATCACCATTTCCCCAAAAGCACATGTGCATGTTTCCTCTAAAGTTATATCATTTGAATTTTCTAGTGGGCTTAGTGGAATTTGAGAATAAATATTTTTCTTGCCAAATATTGTCACTATCATATTCTTGGGTAAAAGTACAAAGCTATGTCACACTGTTAGCCAACTTATCAACACAAATGAATTTAAGTATTTTTAACTAAAAATATATTTTGGTCAAACATATGATCTTGTAAGATTCATTCTAGCTAAGTTAGATATATCCACAACTTTTCCAACTAAAATTGTTGGCTAAATGTGTATGTAGCACTACTTTGATGTCAATTTACCAATATATATATATATATATATATATATATATATTTGAAAAAATTGTTGTTTTAACAACTTCTACTCATGTAAATAACATTTTTTTAAAATATAAAAATACCCTTTCGTAGATCCGTAAGTCTAGTTTTCAAATAATATATTTTTACTTTTATTTTTACTAAAAGTAGGTTATCAACACAAAATATTAGACTGATTAAATGAAAACTTATTAAAAAAAATAGAAAAAAATATGATGCACTAGATAAAAGAATCTATATTAAGAGGGTATAATTTTCTTTCCATTTTAGATAAATAGACAATATGAAAGTTGAATGGAAACAACTACATTTTAATAAGTGCACATTTTACTATTTATTTAAAAATATATATTTACCAAAATTGGAAAAAAAAAATCCATGCATTAAAGTTTCAAGTTATAAATACACACAAAAAAATTGATGGATAAAAAATAAAAATTACTATATAAAGGTTGATGTCCCATGAGACTTCACTTTTTAGCATTTTTTCAACAACTAAATTATAGAGTCAATTTATAATAAAAAATATTCAAATTTTTAATTTTTAATTTTTTTAAAATACAAACATAAAATATACTAAAAAAGACATATTTTATTAGTTTACATCATTTCAAAATTCAAAACTTATGTGTCACTTTTTAGTGATTCAAGTTTAAAAGTTGGATCAGTGTTGGTCATTTCCTTTAAAAAGTGTCACATAGCTTTGTGCTTTTACCCTCTTTCATATGTTGAAGCAAATTTTACTCAAAAACTGAATTCTCAAACTTAAACTTGCTAGTGAGATGTTAAAGCACCTAAACAAGTTATCACTCAAATTCTATCACCACAACCCTCTCATTAACACATTTTGGTGAACTATGGAGCTTCTCATTAAACTATAAGTTAAGAATTAGATGTATCAATCAACCCACTCATTGATCTCCCTTATTCTCAACTCACATATTCTCCTAAAAACTGTTTTCCATCCTAAAATTATCACTCACACCTAAAGTAAGCTTATCTATATTAATATTGTAAATTAGGGTGGAATTCAAAGAGGGCAAATACATTGATTAAAACTCACTAAAACTTTTTCCTAGCAAGTACATAAACCAAATAAGATGTAATATAGAACTTGCTAGAGTTACAAAGTGATAACAATGGTTGTGCAATAATACTGTTACCACTAAATTATTTGCCTTTCTCGATAAGACTGTTGTGATAATCCAAAACATCCAAGTTCTTAAGACCTTTTGTCCCCAAAATTCACGATTTCATAATATCACTAACAACCTCTTTAAAACTAGTTCTCGTGTACAACTTCTTTAACAAGTATGTGTTGTGCTTATTAGTGAATTTTCCTTCAAAGATCCATATTTTTTATTGAGGTCCAAATTTAGTTTGTAATTTTCTTCATAAGTATTCATCTCTAGTATTGGCTTTGCCAGTAGTATTTGTAACTGATCCTCTAAAAAATCAAGACTAAGATGCACAATTGTGATCTTGTTGTAATGAAGATTTATCAAGAATTGAGGCGTCATGGATCACAAGGAAAACTCAACACCATAAATTGAAGGTAATGCCCCATTTTAAAGTTATACTAATGAGACCAAGCACTTTGTAGAAATTGCTTATAGATTTTGAATCCTTCTCATTTCCCCATTATTCATTTAAGTTGCAATTCCAAAAGAAAATTCATCCAACACCTTGTTCGTGCAAAGATAACATACCAGACACTTGAATAAACTAGTTTAAAATTGGACACAAATGATAATTGTCTTCCCTTTAATAATGTATCAAATCCAACCCCTACTAAAATGCAAGGCAATTTGTCATATTTTATAATAAATTGGTGTAAGAAGCTCAAAGAAAGAGAATAACTGGAGGAAGCCAACAAATTCATCTTTCTCATTTTGGATAGAAGCCATTTATAGTCATCCCCCATCAACAAAGATAACTTGATCAGTAATATATGAAACTAGTAGCAGGCAAAGAAAATCTACAAGACGAAACTTCTTGAGGCTCGACCATATGATTTAAGGAAGTGAATTAAGGATGTTTTCCACATATTCTTCATCTTTTAATAGCTACACAAAAATTAAAAAATTCAAGAAGTGGAAGAAAAAATCTATTAGGATTGGACAATAATGTGACCACTTTCAAGATATAACAAAAGATCTTGCAATGAAATCACACTTCATTGCAAATACAAGGAATGTGATATTCCATCTAATGAATATTCAAATTTGTAAATATAATTTCTTTTTTCACTAGAAGTCAAAATATTTACAAGGATGATGCTGAATTTGCATTAAAGCATTGTTATTTACATGGCAAATACTTTTACCACTTCAAACTTTCAATAATTTTTCCTTAGCTTAAAAATGTAGTACCTTATCTTCCATTTAACATAAGCTAAACATTCACTCTCTAGATCTTATTTGAAAACAAGTTCAACCTAGAAGAATATATTCCACAACCACTAGTATTTACATTGATAACCTAAAATATAATATTTAAAATGTTTTAGTTTGTATGTAAGTATTCTACTCTAGAGATAAAATTAATCAAATATGGGTTACAAACTAAGATATTGTAAGGTCCGTCCTTTCATACAATAGTTATAACTCTGTGTAGGTTGTTGCTAGATTCTATAATCAATAATTAGCCAAGTTAAATTGATAAACTACACATGATTGATCTAGGATAGACCTTGCAATGCATGTCGTATCAATACTTCATTAAGGTGTTATAGGAGGGTAATGCTTTAAGGTGTTGCAATGAGGTTTTACTATCATAAGCTTGTACCTTATGACCTTATCATACATGGTGATAGTAAAGATTTGTAGGTTTTATCACAAGCCTTGTATTCTTGTTTCATAACTTGGATGCTTATGATATCATTATATTATATGAGATAGTGTTAAAAGTGATGCGTGTGTTGTAGGTAAATATTAATTTAAAATAATTATGTTTGTTTATGGTTGTCTTTTCCTTGCTATTCATTTTTGATGAAAATGCATCATGAGGTCTCACACCGTCATGATGAGTAACATGATATAAAAATTGTGTTGTCATAGTAAACATTTCTCGAAATTAATAATTTTGTCCTTGTAGTGACTCTCTATGCCCCCTCGTGCTAATTTCTCTAGAAATATAAATTCATGTGTAAATTAAGTTACTAGTCATTGTTATTTTACTCCATGTAGAATTATGTATTTTGAAAATGACATACATAGTTACAATATTTTTTTTAAGAAAAAAAGGACAAGAAAATTATAGTAGGAATTGTATGTAATTTGTTACCCCTTCCAAGGAAGGAGAGGGCAATGGGCAAGGGGGAATATTAAATTAAATACTTGTATTATTTGAACGTGATTAGTAAGTTAAATAAATGTGTTGAATTTAATAGACAAGGTTACAATTTTAAGTAATAAAATTTGTTAATGACTACCATTGAGTGGCAAATGGTTGTGTAATCAAACCAACATGATGAAGTTATTAGTGAGCCAATGGTATGGGCCAAAGATTACCAAGGTATGTAACTTGATTATTTTCAAGATTAATAATTTAGTTTCAAATACTCATTTGTGTTTTCATATCATGAAGCATTAACAATGTAGAAGGTATAGGCCAAAGATTGCTGAGGTATGCAACTTGATTATTTTCAAGATTAATAATGTAGTTTCAAATACTCATTTTATGTTATTCATATCATGAAGCATTAACAATGTAGAAGATATAGGTCAAAGATTGCTGAGATATGTAACTTGATTATTTTCAAGATTAATAATGTAGTTTCAAATACTCATTTTTTTGTTCATATCATGAAAGCATTAATAATGTTGGAGTGTCCAGATATATAAATGGTCAATGGGAGGACAAAATGATCACCCAGACGCCAAATATCCCCACTTGACAATTGTGGAGTATTGTGTTTTGACATACAAACATGAGGATACGTGCTATTTTATTGGTACCCTGAATGTGCTGTATAAAAGTAACCCGTAGGCTACGTGGTGACCCATTTTAAAAAAGGTGGTTTGGTGGGGGGATGCTGGTTGATTGGTTTTGTGGGGAGAGCAATTTTAAAAAGGTGGTTTGGGGCTTTGTTTTGGGGAGGATGCTGGTTGGTTGGTTTGGGGGGGAGCAATTTTAAAAAAGGTGGTTTGGGGCTTTGTTTTGGGAGGATGCTGGTTGGCTGGTTGGTTTGGGGGAGGGGGAGCAGAGGAGAAGAACGAGGGATCCCAACAGGTTTAATCTTTTTGAGCATGCTCAGACTTTTGCTGAGAGGTAAGCCTTCTTCAATATTTTTACTTGAATGTCCGAAGGAAATTTGTTGTGATCTTATTAAAACTATGGTGAACCAGACCTAGTTTCTGAAAAGTGCTCAGATTAAAGGTCAATCTAATTTACCAGTGTGTCTTCCTCTATAGTGTGAGTTTCATAAGGTTATACAACCATAAATATGGGTAGCAACTTTTGGGTAGGTGTTATGTTTCCTATGTTTTACCTCAACTGCTTGGGATTTTTGGGTGATCCGTTTGGAGCGGGGGTTGACTAGAGGTTCTGGTTGGGTGGAGAGCTTTTTCTGTCACCATTGACTTGCTAGGCAGGTGTTGGTTCAATTGATTGTAACTCTTTTCCCTGCGAAATGTTGTTGATAGAATGGTAGATGGAAACACCTGTGAGCAGCAGAATAAATTATGTCAGAATTTTAGTGTATCAACCATATCATGACAGAGGAAAAGGTACATAAAAGATAGAATTTTCGTGTATAAACCATATCATGACAGAGGAAAAGATGCATAAAAGATAAAATACTGGGGTTAATGTGAATACTGAAACTATCATTGTATTTTGTTTTGTTGAGAATTTAAACCAATATAAATACAGGGACATGTATGGAAAACTAAAGCAACACCATAAAGTTTTGTAAGTCTTTACTTTGGTACTTAGTTTTAGGTATGTGTCGAGTATATGCAGCTGATTTACCCTTCCTGTTATATGGGATTCTATTTAAATGTCATTCTTGAAATCTACCAAGTCTGTGTGTGTATAATCTGGCATTACTCATTGTGCGAATAAGGGAGAGCTAATGAAACCCTCATGTCAAGAAAAAAAATAGAGAAGTGATAAAAATTTAGGATCTCGATTCAGGTAAAAGAAAAATAAATAAAGGAGCATAATGTAGAGTGTTATAAACAGTGAATGAATATGGGTCCAAGGTTTTCTGAAGTTCTCATATGGCATAATAGTAAAAAATAATAATTTAACAATAACTGTAATGCACAAACAGGTTAACCCAACCGTGTTTTTCTTTCTTTTGGCGTGCTGAAATGGGCACAGTTCAGCCCTAAGCGGCTGAGGACTTCTGGCCATCAAGCCACTTTGAGGGGCAGCAAACCCCTGTCAGACACGGTGGCCCATATGGGCAACGCCACAGGGCTGCCAGGAAATTCTAAACCGAAGAAAAGATAATGGGGAGAAAACAAAATACAGAACAAAATCCTTTCTGGCTTCCTTCCTGAACCCATTGTCCTGCAAGATGGGTTTCATTTCGCTCGCAACAAGTAACCCTGCAACAAAGAAGTATATAGAATAAATAAATTATTATTGAATGAAGCAGCAGGTCGAGGGATTCATATGGTTAGACCCTACGTCCTTAGTTACCCTCTCTCTACCAGCTGCATCCTGCACTCAGCCTAGTTCTCTTGCCGCCGCCCTTATTCTCTGCTGCTATGGTGAATAGCTGGGTCGCCTTAGGGTTTTGTCTCATGGGTATGTACGAGGAAAATTAGGTTTAGCTCTTTTTTTCAAATAATGTGTTAAACGGTGTGCAATTGTGCAGCTGGCGTCTTCCTCACCTTGTACGCGTCTGTGGAATTAAAGTTCTCTTCTATCACTAAATTTCCATAACGTGTTTTGGGTAAGCTTTTTGAGAGTAGAATTTCTTGGAAACTATAAGAACTAAAATAAAATATTACTTACCGTACAGTTAGGTGTCAGTATTTTTCTTATTTTTGCCAGCAAATGGGCCTATTTAATATATTTCAATAATCTGGTAACTACACAAAAAAAGAATTGTTTATCAAAATTGATAGCTTAATCATTAAAGCTCTAGACTACATTCAATTTTGGATAAAAACAAAATATTTTAAAGAAAATTCACAAAATGGAATTATCATGTATATTTAATGTTTAACATTTGATAATTAATAAGCATATTTATTGATTAGTCGATGTATATCATGTGGAAATAAATAACTATACTTTCGCTATAATATCAAGAATGCTAAAATTGTATATATTCAAGCTTCAAAGTTAACTTTAAGATCACTATTTTTCTCTAGAGTGCTAACAACAAATTTATGGTCATGTAAAATTCCAATAAGAAGATATGGCATCCCCGTATATTTTCCATGATAAATATATTTTATTTTAAGGATGTAATTAATTTTATTATTTTAAGTTTCTAACTAAGTTGATAGTCTAATTATTTATATTTAACATGAGAAATATATAATGATGGTTAGCAATAATAAATCGTTTTCATTATGCTTCAATCCCATGTCTTCTTTTCTTTTGTGTCTAAATTTTGATAGGTTGGGTGTAAGTGGATTAATGGATCTAAGGTTATTAACTCTCCTAAAGGAACTTAAGGTAGTTTCATAATTGTAAAGATATGAATTGAATGAAGAATAATATCAATAACATTTTGTTTCCACAGTCCATGATGCTGGTATGCAAGATTTTTGGATAAACTGTGTGTGATTTTTATATCATCGACGTTTCGGATCATACTCCATGATCCATCATCAGGATCATGGATGATTCTACTGCTAATCATCCTGATGATGGATCATGGAGTATGATCCGAAACGTCGATGATATAAAAATCACACACAGTTTATCCAAAAATCTTGCATACAAGAATAATATCAATAAGGTGGAACCTATCTTTTAATGTCTTTAGTTACACAAATTATTAAATCAAACTCTTAACCCCTTCAATTACATCTTAGAGGGAATAAGTAAATAAATAATAAATAAATAAAAAGATAGAAGAAGTTCCAGGGTTGTTGTTACGAGTGTTTTAGATTAGGGTTGGGTAAATAAACCTAATAGTTTTAAAACATTGTTATATTCCTTTGAGTAATAGTTGGACCTACTAGACCAAATTTGATGAATGCTTAATGGTTAGTTGAAAACTTAGTTTCCCTAATGTCTCCTAGATGAATCAAAATGTACGGTCTTCTAATGTAAACATAATTTGACCATGTATTGGTGGAAATACACTATTAATTTTAATGACCCATATCTATTATACAAAGTTTTATGAGTACAATTGTTATCATTGGGGATAATAATGATGTTGGTAATAAATGTGGTAATAAGTATTAGGGAGTAAGGTTTCAATCAAGAGAAGTAATAAACAAATTAACTAAGTTAATATAGGATTTAATATTAATATTATCATTCAATAAAATATTGTAATTATGTGACTAAATAATGTCAACAATATTTGATTTACAATGATATTATTGAGGTTAAATTTTATTATTTTAGCTAAAAGGTGTAGGAGCCCAGTGATCTTTGTAAGCTAAGAATACCTGTTACAGGGAGAAGTGTTGGCATAAGAACTAACACCTCTGGAGCAAGAGTTAATATGCACAGCCTATGCACACTACGCAATGAGTGCTCTTCAAATTAGGAGGGGAAGCTCCCTCGTTGTGCTTGACAAAGTATTTGCAAGGAAATAAACTAAACTAAATCCTGTCTTGTTGTTTCAGCTGTAGAGGCACAAGACTTTCTTGAAAGAACTTATACGTTGCAGCTGAGTTTTCTCTGGTTTTGCAGATTTACCAACTACATCTAAACTAATCTATCCAATCTCCTCAAGAAAATCAGAGCATGAGGAAACGGAGCAAGGTTATGACTAACTGACGATAAACGTGTTTAGATTCTCTACTTGAAGGCAAGGTGGCGCAACTATCATCTCAATCTAAACCAGCTTATTGGGCACAAAACAGATTAGAGAATCTACCATGACAATCTTATGAAACCCTGTGTGGCATAACACTTGATCATAATAGCAAAGACTCACAAAACAACTTTATCATCCTAATCTTATGAAACCCTGTGTGGCATAACACTTAATCAGAATGATAAAAGATTCACAAAACAGATTTATCTAAACTAAGAGAAGAATTCACCATGACAATCTTATGAAACCCTATGTGGCATAACACTTGATCAGCATAGTAAAGACTTCACAAAACGCTTTTATCATCACAATCTTACGAAACCCTATGTGGCATAATGCTTAATCATAACGATAAAAGTATCACAAGACAGATTTATCTAAACTATGGGAAGAATCCACCATTACAATCTCTTGAAACCCTATGTGGCATAACAATTAATTGCAATAATGAAGACACATGAACAAATACCAAAAGAGCAATATTGAGGGCAAGGTAGGCGCAGCATATATTTCTCTCTCAAGCAAAAGTTATTTACAAATGAGCAAAAGCTCTTATTTATATACATCAAGGTGTAGGTAACCCTAAAATCACCTTGAGTTCACTTCAGTTCTTGCAATGCATGCAAGTCATGCCTAACCCTAATGAAGTAAACTATACAGTTAACTGGAAAACTACCATCAGTTAACGGTACAAATAACCTAATTGGACAATGTGCAAGCATGCACGTCCTTATTTAAAGCAAAGTTAACTGGCCACTACCTTCAGTTAACTGGAAACCTAACCCTAACTCCTGTGTTGATAATTCCAAGGACGAGATAAGCATGTGTTAAGTCAGCAAGTGAACTGAAGACTGGAAGTCAAGTTAACTGCTGCTCAGGACTCAACCCTCGAAACTTAACTGCAGTTCCAACTGACAGATCACTCCATGTCAACTCGGTCTAGCACTTCGACCAAGAACTCATCAATCTCTCTGTCATCTGGCACTTTGATGCTGCTAAAAATAACAGTCTGTTTCTTTAGTTCTCTGCCACTTTCTGTAATTGTGTGCATGCCATCTTTACAATCTTCAGTCGCCTTTCTGAAATTGGCTGCAATCACTGAAATATTCTCTAATTTAGGTGCCATAGGTTCACCTTCAAGGCTGTCACGAATCAGCTTCTCGAACTCTGCTTGTACTTTGTCCAACTCAACATACGTGCCATCTTTAAGAAGATAATGACACGGAATTTGAACAACGAAACCGCTGACAAGTGCGAGCACTCCAACTACATCATCCTTGAGTGAAAACAACTTGGAAGAAATCTTCTGACATATTTCCGTTCTGAGAAGGTGCTGCTCTCTCCAAGTGAAAACTTTATCTTGATCCTCAACCTCCTCCAAGGCATCGTATGCAACTGACAACTGCGATACAAGAACACGATCCTTTGCCAAACTCTCTGCAACTGCAATCTCAAGTGACTGAACACCCTGACGAAGCTTATGTGCATCACTTCTTAACTGATACATATCTGCAAGAAGACACCGACCAGCAGCAACTAAACTGTCAATCCAGTCGTCCAAAAGTCTGCCATGACTGACTAACTGATCCAATTTTCATTTCTCTGCAGGTGTGTGCTGAGGAAGAACAGGTGCTCTATTCGGATTTCCATGAACAAGATCAGAAATGTATTGACGAAGTTGACTATTTTCAGCCTTAAGTAAAGCTTTATCTTCTCCATCCTTTGTAATACGCTCCTCAAGATTATTAGTGACAATCTTAAGAAGAGTTACATCTGTTTCTCGAGTGGTCCTGCCAAGATTAGCCTCGGTAAATGTAAAGTCACCCACTACGACTTAATCTAAGCTTTTACCTTCTGGAGGAACTGCAACTTCGATCACAATCTCTGATTCTGGAGTCTTTTCGATATGTACCTGCTTCTTTATCTTCTTGTTTGACCTTTTTTGATAAGGCTCACCAAACTCAGACAAATCAAGATTGTATGACGGTTCACGCCTCTGTCTCCCTAAAGATTTCTCGAGCCAACAAGACTGAACAATATTTTCAATCCGAGGAGAGACTGTCCCTGATGTATCAACCTGTGGTGGTTCTGATGTCTTCGATCCTGTTTGAACTGGTATCTCAGGCTCAAAATTTATATCAATAGGCTGTACGTGAGGCGAACTAGGAGGTGAAACATGAGGCTCAGTTTGAATAACTGTCTCTACTGGAACCTCAGGAACGTTCTCAACCTGTTTTTGCTTCCTCTTACGAGTAGGTCTCTTCCCCGTGTTTCCACTGAGTTTAACCCCTTCAGGAGGTATTATAATGGCTTTGACTCTGGGTCTTGCTCTAGAAGTAGAAGGAAACGAAGAGAAATCCTTTGGCGGCTCTGCTATAGGAACTGATTTTCTTGCCCGTTTACTCTCCAAGAATAACTTGCTAGTCTTGATAACTGATCTGGAAACCTCTTCAATAGAAATATTCTCCTTGGCATACCAATCAGGTGAGCGAAGTGGCTGCCAAGCAACTTGATCCTTGACATATGAATTGAGAAGAACTCCATCATCATCCGACAAACCATCAACATCTTCTGACAGATAATCAGAGAGCTGTCCAATAGTGAGTCTACAGTAGTGACGACGACGAACCTCGAATTCATCTTCACAATTAGCCCAGAAATCTTCAAGTGCTGGCGCATGTGCAATCCCTCGCTCTAACCGATTCGCATAATGACCGAGAGGATCATAGGAACGCCTCTCAGTGAAAGGCTTGAGTTTGAACCTTTCTATCTCAGTTGACATATACCTGGCATCTGTTGCCACATTGCAAGTGTAGATTCCCAATGTGAATGGAAAACTAGCTGCAGTCTTATGACGACTACGAAGAAAGAAGTGAACATGCTGCATTTGTCTGAGGAACTCCATAAAGACGAGCTTGTCTGACGGATATCTTGGCAACATCAAGGGCTCTCCAACATACCCATAAACACGAAGGTATGTGAAAGTAGGAAACTGTCTGAACCAATCTGCCCAAGTCTCCATCACTGTTTTGGCCTCGGCTGAAATACGAATGTGCATTTCATCATCAAGATCTCTCACAGTTCTCATGGAAAAGTGATCATTGACTGCCCGGAAGTCTTGCTCGGATTGAGAAAACTCCAACTGAGAATAATACTCATGAACACGCTGAACACCGAGAGTGCCATTGGTTTTTAGAAGTCTGTAGCTACCTTGAAATGCGACCAAGTACACCAAGTAGGATATCATATGAAACTCATGGTACTTGAGAAAATTAGTAATTTGCTGATGTAAGCAATCACTAATCAGCATAGCCCAGTCAAAACGCTCTGTACCATCAAGAATTCTGGTAATCAAGTAAAACATCCATGGACGGAAAGTACTAGCATCTGATTGACCGGTAACTCGGTTGAGTAAAGTTATCAAAATAGCAACTTCCTCTTTGAATTCTCCACGACCAACCTTCTTAGGCAAGTTAGTTTTCTGCACTGTCAACCATTTCTGAGCAACCTTTCTCTGCGAACGTTGTGGATCAGCATCCCATATCTTCTCACAAGCTTCAAGAGCCACAGTAAAGTTATCTGAGCGAGGAGGAATAGCAAAACATTTCTCTATGTCCTTCGGTTTGAGACTGCAAACAACTCTGCCATCTGCTGATCTGATTTGACGTGAGGACGAGTCATAATGCTTGATGCAAGCAAGAACGAACTCGAGATCAAAAGTAGTAATAGGAATAGATGCCGCTGCCAACAACCCTGAATGTTCAAGATTCCTCAACGAGTTGCTGCTAACACCTTCTAAACTGCTCAGATTGACCACTGGATAAACATGATTCAGGTTTGTATCTGAAGTTTTGATGAAATTGTGTGTAAGGGCTGATTTCACCTTGTAATCAATAAGATTGAACTGCATTTTGAAAATGATGACTTTTGACTGTAAAGTCGAATATATTTGGAAAACTTTCTAAAACCTCTGAACAAAGCTAAAAATAGCCTCTGACGAAAGAAATTTTCGAAGTTTTTCTGGAACATGGGTTTTGTGCACAACTGAATTCTGAACAAACCCAAATAGCTGGATTCTCGAAAAAATGTGTTTCAAGCCCACATGCAAAGAAATTCTCGGAAAAAAGCACAGAGCTTCAGAATGAAGACTAGGGGCGATTTTCTCGAAAAAATCTAAGATGTGGGTTTTGCTGTATATGCTGAAATATGCGAACCCAGATGATTAGATTTTGAAAAAGTGTTGAGTTTCTTTGACATGCGAAGAAAGTACCTAAGGTGAGAAATAGAAGAAATAAGTCAGAAGATAGAAAGTTTTGCTTGTCTGCTTCTGAAAAATCTGCAAATCTCTTCTCTGGAACTTGACAAAACCTGCATGCAAAGTGGAAATAAAGTCTAGAATCGACTTCCTCTGAACAATCTAAACTCGTTGCTTCGAAGAATGTTGAAATCGAACACCTGAATCACCTTTAGCTTGCTGGTCGCTCAAGAAGAATATAAGCTTCAGAGCAAAAGATGATGCAATAATGGACGCCATTCTTGAAATATATAGAATTTCATCTTTGAAAATTCGCACCAAGCAAGGAATGCATGAAAAATGCACTTGGCTTCTGATTGGACCCCATTACAGTTAACTGGAACTAAAATATGCTAAATAAAGAGCCATGCATTAGGGTTCGCCCTTCAACACTTCAGTTAACCACTCTATACGAATTTGACTTCAGTTAATCATCTTATCAAGTTCGCCATCCTTCACATCTGCTTTGGATTCACCAAATTTGACCTAACGCGACCCTTTTGATAACTTCAGTTAGCAATCTTGATTGAGATGAGGAATTTGCCATCTTCATGCAATAAACAATCTAAAAATAGCGACCCTTTTGGAACTTCAGTTGGCCTTCAAGAATGCGCCAACTTCACATGTTTTAATCAATAAAATCTAAATATAGCAACCCTTTTGGAACTAAAGTTGCCATCTCCTTGAAAAGTGCGTAGCTTCACCAATTCATGCTTCACTATTCAAACCTAAATATAGCGACCCTTTTGGAACTAAAGTTTAACAACTTCATGCGCCATACTTCACTAAAATATGCTTCATCATTCATGCCGTCCTTCTTGAACTCCAGTTGACACTTAATGAAGCGCCATCTTCACTAAAATCTTCACAATTGCAACCAAATTCGCCATGCATGTGAACTTCAGTTGACATTCAGTGATAATCTTCAGTTAAGTGGACATGCAATCAAGTTAACTCGACATGCGAACTGAAAAGATCACTCAACATGCCAATATACGAACTGAAGATGACAACCCAGAAATCGTTTAGTCCAACTGCAGTCAGAACTCCAGTTAAGGCGTCCATTCAACTCTCTTTCGAAAATTCAACTTTGAACTCTCAAGCGAATTCCAGACATAGCCAAATTTCATGAAAATTTAGGCTAAAACCTCTGCCGGGACCTCTGTTCATCCTCTGACGCTGGTTGATTGACTTCTCCGATTGACTGGCTAACAGGTGCATTGCGAAGCTAAGCAAAAACTGATCAAAAGGTATCTTGAGACTGCAAACCATAAAACTGACATTTGAAGGCTCAAAAATCCAAGCGCCTTTTGCAAAAGCTGCGCTTTTTCTCAGACTTAGTCAAATTTTGACTTCTGCAGTTCGTACGAAGGGAAAAATAAATCCTTCATAACTTTCATTTTCTTAACTTTCAGGACTGGAACTCAGATTCACTGCGAAGCTGACCTCATTCTGCATAACAACTGCAAAGGCACATTTCCCAAGAAAACAACGTCTGAGAGGTGAAAAACAAGGGCGCCTTTTTGAAAAGCTGCTCTTTTCACTCCAGACAGCCATTTCTCGCTTTCGCCTCGTTTTGCGCTGTATCTTCTGTAACTAGAACAAAACAGGTCCGTTTGACAAGCTTGATAGCTTACTGCGAAGCTGACGTGATGCCGGACAAAAGTCTGCTGGAGGTGATAAACCCGAAAAATAGGATTTGGGCCCCTAAAAGATAGGGCGCCTATTTGAGAATGTGCTCCCTTCTCCAGAGAGAATTTTGATGTTTTTCGGTTAAATTTCCACTTTTCTAAAATCTCTTCGGTAACAGACTGACATGACACTGACACCAACTCCATATTTAAAAACCCCAAAAACGACCTTCTAACAACACTTTAACAAGATTAAGACTCAATTAAGCAAAATGCCTTAGTGAAGCAAAAAATTTGGTTTTGGGTACAACAAGAAGCAAAGAGAAGCAACACAGAAAAAATGCTCAAAGATGTGGAGCTCTATATTTACCAATGTGAAAAAGAATTATGTTACAAAAGAAAAGTTTTCAACCACATATAGGTCCAAAAAAACCTAAAAAGGAAAACCCTAGGCTTGCACATTAATGATTAATAAAATAATTAATTATTATGCACCTAAAGTTAGCTTAAGTGTAAAAGAGATAAAAGGGAACTTTAATTAATTAAACAAATATTGTTTAATTAATCAAGTAAATAACCAATTACTCTAACACCCCCCCTTAAGCTAGACTTAGGGAGAAGCTAAAACCTAGAAGAAGCTACTGAAAGCAAAAAACAATGGGTCCCAACAACAAGGCCAAATCAGGCACCCAAGTATAAGGAAATCTCTATGAAACAGAGAAAAGGAGAAAATCTCTATGCAAGAACGCACTCTTCACATCCATCTGAAAAATGGGCCATCCCCTAGAAGCTGCAAGTGATAGTACAAAGCGAATAGAATTCATCTTGGTGATAGGGGCAAATGTCTCAGAGTAATCAATACCCTCAACCTGCGAGAAACCCTTCGCAACAAGACGTGCTTTGTACTTATCAATAGAACCATCAACAGCATACTTGGTGCGATACAACCATCTGCACCGAACCATCTTTCCGCCCTTAGGAAGAGGACAGAGATCCCAAGTACTATTCCTCATCAAAGAAGAATACTCCTCCATAGCACTATCCCACTCAGGGTGGCCTGTCGCCTCTGAAAACTTTTGAGGATCCTCTAAAAGAGCATGACTCAAAAGACTAGAACCCACAGTATGAGAACGGGTGCGACGAGTGTTTGAAGGATCACTTGCCATAGATCCTACTACCTCAACAGTAAAGCGAGCCCATTTGGGCATCTGAGGTGGAGCAAGTGGAGGTGGAGATGGGGGATCATTGGCATCCTCATCAGAATCATCCTCAACATAATCTTGAAGAGCTGCAGTGTGAGGAGTAGGTAGTGAAGTAGACACTGGAGATAGGGTATCCACTGTGGGAAGGCGCTCATCAAACTGGACGTCTCGTCGAAACATGACCTCTCTGGAATCAGGATCAAACAACCTGTACACCTTAACATCCTCACAGTAGCTGACAAAAATGAGGGGTTGGCTCTTCCGCTCCATGGCTTTCCTCTGAGCATCAGGAATAAATGCCCATGCTTCACTACCAAATACTCGAAATGATGAAACATCAGGCTTGTCATGAGACCAAGCCTCCTCAGGAGTCATATGTCGAATCGCCTTGTGAGGCATCCGATTCTAAATATAGTTGGCACAATTAACTGCCTCAGCCCAAAAGGATAGATCCATGGACCTGGACTGAATCATACAATTCACCATCTCCCGTAAAGTCATGTTCTTTCTCTCAGCGACACCATTTTGTTGAGGGGTGTAGGGAACTATAAACTGATGCTGCAAACCATGCTCAGTGCAAAAATCTCTGAAAGCCTGGTTCATATCTCCTCACCTCAGTCGTCTTCTCCTTCCACAGGGAAAGGCCATGCTCTCATTGCTTGAGCATCAACCTATGGGTCCACTTGGATTTTAGATTCTGGTGCTTCTCACCATATAACTTACACTCAGCAGTTGGTCACTTCTTGCCTCTTGCGGTACTTCACAGATTGTAGTGGGTGACTCTACACAGCTTTCATTCTTGGGTTCAGGTTCTGTCTCTTTGGATGGGGGTACTCTACAGGATGTTCTGGTTGTTCCTGACATCTCGACGAACCTCCTGTCCATTTATCAGATGTGCCATTCTGGCTCTGGTAAGATAGTTGAGTTCTCACCACATGATGTGATTATTCGGGAGGACCTCCATGACTCTGATTTGGTTGTGGCTACTAGGAGTGTTGATACTGCATCTCATCTTTATAGATTTGATGGATTTGAGCCTTTTGAGGGTACAGGTTCATCTCTTATAGCACATGCAAATTCAGTGAGTAAGCTTTGGCATGAGCGTTTGGGCCATGTCAATTACAAATATCTTCAACAGATGAGTACACACGCACTTGTTCTTGGTCTTCCACAGATTTCCTGCACAGATGGTGTTTGTCATAGGTGTGTGCTTGGCAAGCATCACAGGGATCCCTTTCCGAAGGGAAGAGCCACTCGTGCTTTGGCACCCTTGGAGTTGATTCATAGTGACCTCATGTCATTTCCCACTCCTTTTTCATGGGCCAAGTATGTACTCACATTCATTGATGACTTCTCCAGACGCACATGGGTGTACTTTCTTAAGTACAAGTCTGATGTCTTTGATTCCTTTCAAATCTTCAAGACATTTGTAAAGAAGCCCACCGACCGTTGCCGCCGACGAGCTCCCGGCCCGCCGAGCTCTGATACCATGTAGGAGCCCAGTGATCTCTGCAAGCTAAGAATACCTGTTACAGGGAGAAGCAAAGAGAAGCAACACAAAAAAAAAGCTCAAAGATGTGGAGTTTTATATTTACCAATGAGAAAAAGAATTATGTTACAAAAGAAAAGTTTTCAACCACATATAGGTAAAAAAAACCTAAAAAGGAAAACCCTAGGCTTGCACATTAATAATTAATAAAATAATTAATTATTATGCACCTAAAGTTAGCTTAAGTGTAAAAGAGATAAAAGGGAACTTTAATTAATTAAACAAATGTTTAATTAATCAAGTAAATAACCAATTACTCTAACAAAAGGAAGTAATGTTAATATGATTTTTAATATTAATACATAGTATTCGAAGGATGATTAAGTCAAACATATTTTAAATTTGATTAGGTGAGTTCGAGAGCAAGAGCTTATAGATTGATAAATATTGAGATATTCCTCATCCAATACAGTGTTATCAACCATTATATAGACCTTTGAAGTTGCATTGTACAAAATTGATATATTGGGTATATGTTAAATTGTAAACTTATGTTGAACAAAAAAATTGTTCACAAATTGTATGGTTTTGTCTATATTTTTTTGGACATGACAGATATCATCACCATTCAAAACTAATAGATGATGTACAATGAATAAGAAATTTTAACACCCAATCAAGGACCAGATAGAAAGCTTCAATTTCTAGTATCATCTACACTATGTAGTGCAACATACCCTACGCGTCATGCAAAATATAACTTAACAAACACTTATGCAATTTATTTTGACATAAATAGATAAGATTCCATGGTTAACATATTTAATCAAAGCACTGAAATGTGTACTTTGTGTCATTACGCGAGGGAGAGGGAGAGGGGTGTGGACATAAATTTTTTTACAAGTGGAGTCTTAATATACCATGATGCCACTGCATTCCTTTCTTTTTTACATAGTATTAAGCTCATTGAAATTAATCTGAAACCAAGCGATCTTATATACCAATACCCGAACAGCAGACGGAATTTGCAGAGCTTAACGGTAGAAAAAGCAAAAAATATCGGCAAATTTTTAACTGCAAAATTTCCCTGGCGTGAGCAATACGGAGAAGAGTACAGTCACTGTTTGAAATTATTGCAAAAGCGGCCAATGAAAAACAAGCAAAATTCAATGCTGCAGATGTTTTTCATCGTCTTGCATCCACTCTCGCGCAGCCTGCACCGTGGATGGCCAAAATCAGTCCGCCTCTGCTTAGATAGGGAACGCCTAAAAATAGAAAGCTGAACATCTCAATTGTTAAAAAGCAAAGATGACCGTTGGGCCCAAACGTATGCATCTCCAGATTTAGAAGAAAATAAAACATAATTTGACCGTCTGCGAGTGAAAGCGTGAATATATGTCACGTTTGGCATTTTCAAGACTCATCAGTAAGTGACTCGTGAGCTCAACGAGTTATTTGTTGTTAAAACTAAAATTACTGGGCTGTGAAACATCTTTCTCTGCAGAATATCGATTTGATTTCTTAGTTGTTAAAACTAAAATTGCTGGGCTGTGAAACATCTTTCTCTTTAGAATATCAATTTGATTTCTTAATTGTTAAAACTAAAATTGCTGGCCTGTGAAACATCCTTCTCTGGCAAAATATCGACTTTGTGGGTGTTTGTTTTTCTTCTTTTTTCGTTGTTGGGCTGTTTTGTTTTGCAGGATAGAGTGGCTATGGAATCCCCTAAGAAGGCCTTTAGAAGGACTGAGGAAAGGTAGAGACATCCCATGCAAGAAAATTCTAATAGGGGAAATCACCTAGTCAGGCATAATGGCGTAAGCATATATGTTTATTATGAGGAATATCAATCATTTTTATGTGCAAAAAAGGACTAATGGTTGTGGTGATTGCAGAGCGATAGGTTTATTCCGGATAGAGCTTCCATCGATTTGGATGTAGCTCGGGTGTCCTTGCATGATGAGGAAAAAGAAAAAAGTGATTGTCCTGATAGTCCTTGTGCCTTTAGAGAAGCTTACAAGAAACATCTCTCTGCAATAATGTTTCCCAGATCGAGGATTCTTGCCTTTCAAAGCAAGCCCCCTTGGGCTCAAAAAGCCATGCACAATAGTACTCTTTACTCGTCTTCTCCTCCTCCTTTTTAGCCCAAGTCGTCCAGAACCCATCGATACATTCCGCAGGTGAGAGATTGGACCTTACCATATTAAAGAAATTTATAGTCATGGTTATATTTACTTTCCTTATAAAGAAACATATGTTTTAGGGTGCTGCTTTAGTAATGCTTGATTTTCCTGTTGAAGTTAGACTGTAGTGGTGATTTGTATAGTAGGGTGAGATTTATTAATTGCAGAGTCCTGCCCAGTTTTTACTGAAATTTTTGCTTTCTCTGAGGTTGATTTCTGCACTCGTGAGGTTTCTATGGTAAAATGATAAATCCAATCCAAGCCATTCTCTCAGTGGGTTCAAATCTTATTATCCAATTGGACTGTGTATGCAAGGAAGTCAAGTCTCAATAGCATGGACTAGAAAGAAGAGTGGTTTAATTTTTATCCTCTCTTGGTTCTGATAAGATTTATGTTGTTTTTATATTCACAGCGCTCGGAGAGGACCCTGAGTGCTCCAGAGATTGTGGATGATTATTACTTGAATCTTATAGACTGGGGCGATAAAAACATATTAGCCATAGTGCTTGGCGACACTGTGTACCTGTGGGATGCCTCCATAGGCCATATTTCAAAGCTGATGAGCCTGACTGAGGAGGAGGGCCCTGTAACCAGTGTTAACTGGGCCTGTGATGGAAGGCACATTGCAGTGGGGCAGAATAACTGCAATGTGCAGATATGGGATACAGAGAGCAATCAGCAGGTGAGGACATTGACAGGGCACAGTGGAAGGGTGGGATCCCTAGCATGGAACCAGGACCAATATTCAATTCTCACGTCAGGCAGCCTGGATGGCAAGATTTTGAACCACGATGTCCGGATCCAGGAGCACATTGTGGATACATTCAGAGGGCATGAACAGGAGGTCTGTGGGTTGAAGTGGTCTGAGTTTGGGCAGCAACTTGCCAGTGGAGGAAATGACAATCTGCTGCATATTTGGGACAAGAGGAGGAGCATGGCCACTCACCGTTTGGATGCCCACTGTGCTGCAGTAAAGGCACTAGCCTGGTGCCCATTCCAGAGCAATCTGTTGGCATCCGGCGGAGGAAGTGCAGATAGGTGTATTATAATGTGGAATATCAACATAAGTTCCTGCCTTAAATCTGTTGATACTGGCTCTCAGGTGTGTGTGCTCTCGTGTGGAGTAAGCACCAGAGAGAGGTGCTAAGTTCTCATGGCTATAGCCAGAATCAACTGACATTGTGGAAGTATCCTTCTATGGTCAAACTGGCTGACCTTAGTGCCCATACTTCCAGAGTACTATATCTAGCACAGGTAACTACAGTTACACATTTACTTACCCTGTTTTTAATAAGTTGAGATTTCTAGTCCATTAGACAAAGCAAGAAAACCTCTGAAGAATACTGTTGCATATTTCGGATCAGCTTTATTAATACCTTCGTTTGTTAATTTATTAGATCAAATGTTTTCATGGTCGACCATATTGAAAAGCTTTTGGGTAAAACCTGTGTACATTAATTTTCATCATTTTGTACACAGTTTTGTCCATGAGTTTTCCCACTTTACCGTTTTATGTTTGTTTAGTTATTGGATCAGCTCCTAACAGTAACAAGCTCTATGATTCTCAGAGTCCAGATGGGTAAACAGTGGCTTCTGCAGCAGGAGATGAGACGTTCAGATTCTGGCAAGTATTTGGAGCTCCAGATATTGCAGGAGGAGCTTTTGAAAAGTATCTTACTCACATTCGTTGAAGAAAATGGAAGAACACTTCCTCCAGCATCTCAGGTGTGCACCCAATTTGTATATCTTGTTATTTTTCTGTCCATATTTTTTTTCTTCTAACAATCTTTAGTGTAGTGGCTCTTAAGGCATTGACTATCAATATCCATTGATGTCTGCTGCAATAGTGCATTTCCCGGTGTTTATAAACGCCACCAGTTTGTTGGCAATTGTTAGCTCAACGATACTCTGCAGCTGGTGATCAGGCTGTGTCTGTGTATAGTTAGAGATAAAAATGTTTGTAATAATTTTCACAGGTTAATTTCAACCTACAGGCTGTGTCTTGTGTATAGTTCATTTGTTTCTTTCTAAAAGCATGACTCTCCTGTTGGGTTCCCCTGGGTCTGGAAAGACAACATTGTTGCTAGCTTTGGCTGGGAAATTAGACGCCAGCTTAAAGGTTAGAGCTTGATGGTATCTTTGTATTGAATTTGATGTTGTTTCAAAATCACAGTTGGAGGTGTTTACTTAACCAGTCTTGAATGACCAGGTGAAGGGAGAGGTCACTTACAATGGTCATAGGCTAGATGAGTTTGTTACTCAGAAAAAATCTGCTTACATAAGTCAGAATGACTTACATGTAGGAGAGATGACAGTTAGAGAAACAATAGATTTCTCTGCTAGGTGCCAAGGTGTTGGGCATAGATATGGTAAGCACTATAAACCTTAATTTCTTTCCTCATGATAATTTATATCTTCACCTCTAAGTTGTATTACAAACATGAAGTATATGACTTGTATACTGAATTACTTGTTTGCTGCGATGTCTCAATGCAGAGCTGCTTTCAGAGCTTGCTAGAAGGGAGAAACAAGATGGAATCTTCCCAGAGGCTGAAGTTGATCTTTTCATGAAAGTAAGCTTAAATACATAGCTTTTGCAAAATGCAATGAATACTTTTACTTCAGGGAAAAGCTTGACATGTTGTTAATTGTTACCCAAAATAAATAGGAAATTTAGTGAAATATAAACCAGGAAAATACTATAGTAATATAAAGTTATAAATGTTTAATATTAATAATTCAATATATACTATAGTGATATAAAATTGTAAATGTTAAATATTAATATATACTACAGTAATATAAAATTGTAAATGTTAAACATTAATAAAGTTACATATATTACTACTAGTCTACTAATTAGTAATTTGCAATTATAGTTTTAGTTCAAGATGCATTCTGTCAGATGGCCAGTGCCCTTTCAGGTATTCCAGATTGTCCCTCACTTCCCCAACAACTTCCTCTAGTTGTGCCTGTTCAGCTCTTCCATTTTCCGATCAATAAAAAGAACAAATTTGCATGAGTCGAGGCGAAGAAAATATTTTGGATCAGGCAGCATGAGAGAGACATTATGCATTTAAACTGGATGACATTGGCACAGTTTTAGTTTTTACAAAGCATGGTGACAGGAGCACTACTGCAGGGCAGCATGGGATGAGAAGATGGATGGTGAACCATGAAACAAACAGAAAACAGGAAAAAAGAACTACAAAATTTGCAGTTGTTGTTTCTAAACGGTCAAGTGCCTTTAGCAGTCTTCAGTGTCAATGAATGTAATGGACAATTTTAAGCAAATTTTTAAATTAAAATTAAATTCATGAAATTTTGAATTTCTTCTATAAGAATCAGTAAACACTGTGACAGCCATTAAATGGCAATGAAGATAAAATTTATGAATAAGTATATTTATCAAACTAGTCTACTAATTAGTAATTTGCAATTATAGTTTTAGTTCAAGATGCATTTTGTCAGATGGCCAGTGCCCTTTCAGGTATTCCAGATTGTCCCTCACTTCCCCAGCAACTTCCTCTAGTTGTGCCTGTTCAGCTCTTCCATTTTCCGATCAATAAAAAGAATAAATTTGCATGAGTCGAGGCAAAGAAAATATTTTGGATCAGGCAGCATGAGAGAGACATTATGCATTTAAACTGGATGACATTGGCACAGTTTTAGTTTTTACAAAGCATGGTGATAGGAGCACTACTGCAAGGCAGCATGGGATGAGAAGATGGATTGTGAACCATGAAACAAACAGAAAACAGGAAAAAAAAACTACAAAATTTGCAGTTGCTGTTTCTAAACGGTCAAGTGCCTATAGCAGTCTTCAGTGTCAATGAATGTAATGGACAATTTTAAGCAAATTTTTAAATTAAAATTAAATTCATGAAATTTTGAATTTCTTCTATAAGAATCGGTAAACACTGTGACAGTCATTAAATGGCAATGAAGATAAAATTTATGAATAAGTATATTTATCAAAAAATCTGAATATGACATTATTACTGTACAATAGTCTGAAGGATTTCAAGTTTAGATGGTACACATGATGAAGGCTGCCAATAATAGAGGAGAAATAAGAAAAGGTGTAAGTGTGACAAAATGAAAAGCAAACATATGGCTGATGTATACAAAGTACCCAACCTGCTGATATTTGCTATTTTCCTCACCATGAGAAAGAAAACGTCAATGAGTGATTGTGTGTGCCCCATCAAAGGGTACTTTTTGACATTAATGAAACATTACCTCTTCAGGTGCACCTAAGAGGCTTCATCTCAAGTGCTGAAGATGGCATCAAGTCTTTTTTATTTAGATCAATATTCTGATTAGCTACTCTGGAGTCTCTACTCCACGAGAGTAGGCAAATTGGTGATAAAATTTGTGGTCCCACAGAATATGACCATTTAACTTTACTTCCTGTTTCTTCCATTTAACGTAGTATTCTTTCTTAATCATAGGTAATAGGTTAATCCTTTCTTATGAGTTTGAAGATGCAAATGACCATGTTAGGGGCCACTCTGCATCTATCATCTTGGGCCACTACAGCTCCTGCAAATAGTTTAACGTGCAACGTATTCTGTGACTGCTGAATTTCAATAAATGATGATATGTCTGTACAAAAGACATTTTATTTCATCTGCTCTGAAAGATGAAATAAAGAGACTATACTAAGTTACTAACTAAGCCCATTTTCCAGTATGTTCAGTTCAAGGGGTGGAGTATCTGCAAGTTAATAAATATGAGAAAGAAAGCAACTCATAATAAAAAGAAGCTAGTTCTTGCAATCTTCCTGTTGTGACCTTTTCACACATCGCCCCATCGCTGATGGGGACCCCTAGTTGCCTGTTAGTTTTTAGGGTTTTGTCTCCTTGCAACGGTTACGAGGGATCACTTTGTCAAGAGTTTCAAGTCAGTTAGCCGAGAGTTACCCGGGCCAAGTTAGTAATTCATGCTTGAATCAGTGCGTAGACGTCATGGAAGCGCTCAGAAGGCCTGAGAAACGAAGATTGATTGTGAATTCGGCCAATTCTGAGACCACCTACTTTTTAGGAAAGTTTGCTTTTTTCGATTTTTCATTTTTGGCATTTTCGGACCAAACACGGTTCCCTATTTTTTAGGGTTTGCTTTTTCTATTTTTAGAAAGTTTCTATTTTTGGAAAGTTTCTATATTTAGAAGGGTCCTAAGTTCCAAAAATGCACTTAGAAGTCCGAAAAACTTGATGGAACTCTCAGAAAATCAAAGAGAAAATTTAAAAAATTGTTGAAAAATTTGGAAAAAAAGGTCAAAAAGCATGAAAGTCAGACCCAAAAACATTCAAATTCTGGAAAATCAGGTCAAAATAAGTCAGATCTGAAGGTTGAAATCATGGAAAATCAGCTCGAGAAGATGAAATTTGTGAAAAATTGGTTCAAGTCTGAAATTCGCCATGGAAGAAGGATGAAGGAAGATGTCTAGAAGTCTGGAAGTTCATGGAGTTCGCCCAGCAGCAAGGAGGAATATCCTAGGACTCTTCAAAGTCCGCCATGCATATGCCAAAGAAGCTTTGAAGTCCGCCCAGCACAAAGAGGGATGATGCCAAAGTCTTTTGAAGTTCGCCTTGCACATCCTTGACTCCTCCAAAGTTCGCCATCTTGAAGAATGCTCATCCTAGGATCCTTTGAAGTCCGCCATGTGCTTGAAGACTTGTCCAAACATCCTTTGAAGTCCGCCCATGCATGTCCAAAGCTAAGGCAAAGTCCGCCATGTGAAAGAAAGGAAGTGCCAAAAAGTCTTGAAGTTCGCCTTCAACACCCTAACCCCCTCTAAAGTCCGCCATCCACTCAAGAGGCATGTCCAAAAGGCTTGGAAAGTCCGCCTAGGCATGTAGGAGAAGAAAAAATCAAAATTTTGCTAAGTATTAATGCCTACCAAGGGGAATTTCGAAATTTAGCTAAGTAGGAGAAGAAAAAATCAAAATTTTGCTAAGTATTAATGCCTACCAAGGGGAATTTCGAAATTTAGCTAAGTGTGAAAGCCTAGAAAGGTGGAGAATCATTTCCAAAGGGATAAAATGTTGAGACAAATGCTAAAATGCTAAGAAGTCCGCCCTAGAAAAGAGGGACATTCAAGACACTTGTCCAAAAGGCTAAGGAAGTCCGCCTAAGCACATGAAGAGATAAAATAACATTTTTGCTAAAGTGTTGATGCCTAGTCCAAGGGAAAATTCGAATATTTGCCTAAGTATAGAGGCTAAATGATGAAAAATGAAGATTTTGGCTTAGTATCATGACGTTTTCAAAAGGTTAAGTGCCAAGTTTGGGAGGACAAGTGCTAAAGAAGATTA
>VDFB02347398.1:0-54205 GCA_007258455.2 Sequoia sempervirens
CCAAGTCATATGTTTTTGAAATAAAGCAATGTCGCAAATAAGGAGAAACCCCAAAAAATACAATGGTAAACCTAGGAAGAAACTATGTCACATGCAAGCCAACTTAAGGCATGTAATACACATTCCATGCTTGCTCTTATATATACATGGAAGGAAATCAACTAGCCAAAAGATACAATGAAAAGTGACATAATAGGATAAAGCTACCTAACCCCTTGCCTCCACTGAGTGTAGGACAAGGGTGAGCCAAGGATGGATGATGGTATGCTACTCCTTGTGAAAAGGAAATGATTTTCAATTAATGTAAAGCATGCAATAGTGAGTATGCTATGATTCTACAAATATTACATGGCAAGGAGTAGCTTCTATTGTTATTGATTATAATGAGTAGACAAAGTATCAATTGAATGCATATCTATTGAAATAATTCCACATGTAGTATCTATTTAGTCATGATGCACCAAAGTTAAACTTGTCTTCAAAGAATATTTTGTAAGGTTCTTGATATTAATTGATTTCTTTTTGATACTTTTATTTCTATCAAAGGACAATAGCCAAGACCACAATTTGTTTCTTGTGTGTTAGGCTCTATAGGGACATGGATAAATTGATCTCTATCACCACATCCTTTTCCACTATACCCAAGTTTTTTCATAAGTTCATAACCTCTTCCAAATATCTTTTTCATTTCTTTTGGATTTTGTTGTTGCTCATAATAAACTTCATCAAAGCTTGTTGTGCAATTTTCCTGTTCTAAAGTGGTTGAGGTGGATGTCATTGAATTTTGTGTTGACAATACCACTTTTTTCTTTTCCCTTATCCAAAAACTTTATTTATGATCTTTGTATTTTCCCCATGAATGTTTGTGAAATATAAGGAACTCAATGATCTTCCAATAGCTTAGTGACTTCATCCATTTTCTTCTTGTGTTCTTCTTCCTTTGTGATTTTTACTTTTTCTCTGTGTTTCAGTACTTCCAAAGGATCTCGTCCTTCTTTCGTAGCAATCAAACAACTTTCAGGTTGAGGATCAACCTTAATTGTGTAAATTTTTTTGTCATGGGCATACTTAATTTTAGGATGAAGGGTAGAAGGCACCCCATTCATCTCATGAATCCATGGTCTACCTAAAAGAAGATTATATGAAAGATCATGAGGCATAACATGGACCAAAGTTTGTAAGGTAACCTTTTCAACTTTAATAGGTAATGTGATGAATCCAAGTGATTTTTTTCCTCTATTATCTAACCCATGAATGGACAAAGAATCAAGGAAAATTTCACTCTTGTTCATATAAATATTTTCCAAAAGGCTCACACTACACACATTAATGGTTGAACCATTTTCAACAAGAGTTGTCTTTATTTCAATTTGATTAACATGAGCTATGAACATGAAAACTTAATATTTTTTTTCTCTTCTAAAAAATGTAACTCATCTTGATTGAAAGTAAATTATGAGTTTCTTGGAGTTATAACTTGAATTTGGGCTGCCAAATCATTAGATTGTACATTGGGAATGGTAGGGACTTGTTGTAAAGAACTTTAAAGAATGTTATAATGAATAGGCGAGGCTTGAATAAGGTCCCATAGGGATATCTTAGTAGAAGTATTCTTAAGTTTTTCAACAAGATCATTCTCCTTTCCACTTTTTAAAGGAAAATGAGTAGGTATAGGTAAGACATGGTTAGGCAATGGGAGTGATGTTTGAGTTTTTTATTTTAGTTGTGGATTGTTCCTAGTGTTATATGTATGGGAAATGGTATTGAAACTTGGTTGCTGAAAAACATTATCATTATCAAGTTTCCTTTTACATGGTTCTAAGATAAGCACAAGTTTATTTTGAACTTGTGGTTGTTGTGAGGGTGGGTAAATGATAAATTTAGCATCAAGAGCTGCAATAATTAAAGGATCTCTAGTTTTTCTTGAGGGAGTTCTAATGTTTAGGACCTCACCAAACTTATCCTTATTTTCATGATATCTTAGTGAAGGGGAGTCTAATGTCTCTTCATCATCTTCATCTAAGGAAGCCTCATCAATATTGTTTGAAAGATATGTGTCAATGTTCTTGTTTTATTCCTCCATGATATCTTCCCTAGTAGGAGAGTTGTTAGAAGAGCTATAAATGATATGTGGATATGTGCAAGATCATGATGGGCCAAAAAGTGGCAATATGATGGGTATGTGGCTGATGACTATTTTTTTAATCAAAATTGATGAAATGAAAAGAATTTTTAAAATTATATTTTCAGCTTTCCAACAATATAAATTATGCTTTACGATGAATTTAATAAGTAATTATTATTCATTTTCTATTTGAATTATGACTAAAGTCCTCATTGATAGACTGATTGAAAAATATATATAGCTTTCAAACGGTATCACATTTTTTGAATCCAAAACATGTGTCACATTCTATGCTTCACATACTATAGGATTAAAAAAATAAATTTGAATTTCATGAAGTTTTGACCAAGTTAAGGTGGTCAGACATACGAGTTTTTATATTTTTTAAAATTTGTAATAAAAAAATCATAATTGATTATTTACTTGGAAAAAAATTACAAAAAAATATGCATCACATTGGGGCATGTTCCTCTACTTATATCTAAAATATTATAAAAAATATTATCATTTTATTGTGGTTAGGGTGGTCAGACAGACACCTACTTATTTTTTCCTTGAAATTTAAGTACTACTGCATTAAAATTTTAAATTTTCACCAAATAGATCTTTTTCTTTTAAACAAACCTAGTAGTTTAGAAAATACATTCAATTTGATACAAATTCTATTCTTACATATTTTTGAAATAATATACACAACTTATTCAAATTTTTACTTCAAGTTGCGTAACTCTGATTTTTCTGAATTTTTTATCACTTAAGGGCCTATTTTTTCCATGATGATCCTACACATACCCATGTTCATGACACTCAATTTTTTTTTCTTCTAAAATAACTTCATTACAAGTATGGGATCCATCAATGGTTGGGTTGTCTTGTTTATCTTGTATCAAATCATTCTCATAAATAAGAGAAATATGAAAAGTAGTATTAGGGGATGTGTCAATGGTCTCATCCTTGTATCCAATAATGTCTTTCCTAATAGGAGAGGTATAGGAAGAGAGATACATATAATTCTCATAATTATCATTAGTATGATCTTCTAACACAAGAATATCTCTGTTGCAAATAGGAGAGATATTGGGAGAAGGCCAGATTTGATATTCATGATTATCCATCATTGTATTCTCTTTCAATAAAGCATTCTAATGAGGGTGAGGGATGGATTGTTTCTTGGAATGCTTATAAATATACGATACTAATATTTTTTGACCAAAAATGAAAATTACTTCTAGCCATCTTATGCAATGCTTCAAAAATATAAACAATGTATATCCAAAGATGAAAAGTATTTTTATCCAATTTATAGAAAGCTTAAAAAAATGAAAACAATGTGTACCCGAAAGTGAAAAGAACTTTTATCAAACTTATGAAAAGCTTCATGAATGTAAACATTGTGTATGCAAAAGTGAAAAGTACTTTATCCCATATTATGTGAAATTTCATAAATGTAAACACTTTTAGATCTGATGATTATTTCTATTGAAATGATTTTGGACTGATTCCAAAATGACTACACTAAATGGATAATTTTGACCTATACGCATAGAATAGAAGTTCCCAAAACTTTCCAGATTGATACTATAGGTTACCAACAAGCCTAGGAAGTACAAAAAATCACCACAAGGCTAAAAAAGAAGTGATTTTTGTAGGCCTCGAGTGACTCATTCTCACAAGGTGGAAAACAGTCTTATTATGATTATTTGGGAAAGTCTGAATCTAGAAATGAAGCTTGTAAACTGTGAAAAGTTGTAGTCTATGTTTAACCCTATCAAGGACTCATTTTCCACCTTGGGTGAATGGGTCCTAGAATAGGATTTTTGAGCTGGTTTTTACTGATTTTTATGATTTTTTCAATGAACTTCAGTTTTAGGTTTGTAATAGTAATTTCTAGTTTCAAATTTCCACAAATGTATTATGAAGTGCAAGTTGAAAAGGTGTTGAAATGATGAATTACAAAACCTAGTTTTATATGCAATTTTTTTTAATTTTCAAATGAAAATTTGTGTGATCTAAATGATATGCAAGATGAGTTGTTTTTTTTTGTATTTTTCAATATTTAAAGAATGTGAAATAATGCAATTTTAAAACCCTAGATGATATGCAAAATTTAATGCAAACAAGGACACCCTAAAAGAGATATAATTGAATGAAAATTAATGCAATATCTAACCTAGGATAAGTATAAAGACTCCAAAATCATAAATATTAAATGCTCAATAATTCAAGTTCACCAAAATGAAACAAATAAAATAGGGTATTTATCAAAATGAATCAACAAGATGATAAACCACTAGGTTTTTCTTGGGTTTCACTCAATTTGTGAGGGGTAAAATGCCTAAATAACAAGAAGAAATCAATCCTAACTATTATAATAAAAATAAGGGAAGTTTTAAGAAGTTTAAATAATGTGTACCTGGCTGAAAAAATATTGTTTGGGGGTCACTAAGGACTCATTCACCCAAAGTGGTGAATGGGTCCCTGTTAGGGTTTCTAAAAAATGAATTTTGGGTTCTATTTTACAATTTCTACACTCTCATCTCCCAAGTGACTAGCTCTCAAAATTCAAAAATAAATTGTGTAACTTCATTTATGTGTTCTTGCAATATGAATGATAACTTTGCAACTTTACAACTTTGACAAATTTTGGCCAATATTGTTCTCCACTTGATCTTTAACATAAAACATACAATCACACATCAAAGGAGAACAAAAACTTGTTTGATTGTTAGAGAATAGGAGTTTTCCTTGGTCAAACCCCGTTTAGGTAATTAAACCTTGTGATGAAACAATGAAACATAAAAAAATGATACCTTGAATGATGTCTTGAAATGTAAATCTATAATCTAACATGAAGTGGCCATGAAGAATCTAGATCTTGATCTTGAATTAGATGTGAAAAAATGATTAACTTGGATTTTCAATGCTACATCGACACATTAGCTCAACAATATGCTTGATGCATTATGCCTTTTGCATGATGATATGATCTTGAATGCTGCAATAAAACCTTGATAATCTTCCTATGAATGTTTTTGAAATTCTCTTGAATTTCTTCCTTGATCATAATTTTTCTATAGTGTTTGAATACTTGAATTCTTAGATCTTCTAGTTATGAAACTATGTGAATTAATGTTATATTTATACTTGTCTTAACGTTTAATCTCAAAATTCAAATAACACAAGCTGATATCAGATCTAGGATTCAAAAATTTTAAAATATCACCACAAATAATCCCAAAAAGGGGTGTCCTAAGTAAGGATAACCCATTCGCCACCTTAGGTGAATGGGTCATAGCTTATAGTTTTCTAGGACCAAAATTCAAGGAGATGAATTAATATGTAAAAGGGGGTCCTAGGAAATAGTGGGAACCCATTCTATAAAGGTTGAAAATGGGTCCTAGGTCACTACCCTAGGACTCAAACCTTTCCAAATTAAGTGTTATGCAAAATTATTCATGAGTGTCAGTATTTATCCTTCAGAAAATGTAATAAATAAAGCTTGGATTTAAATTCAAGGGGCCAATTAAGATCTAATTTAGCTTAATTAATTAATAAAATCCCTAGATTAGTGTGAAATTGTAAGAAATTTTTTTACAACACCCTAAATAAGGCACAATTAAGTCCATTTTAGTTAAAAGGTTGCTAGACTTAGTGTGAATGTGTAAAACACATTACAACACTAAATCAAGGCATAAAAGAGTTAATTTTAGTATAATTATTCCCAAATTAAGTGTGAAAATTGGTTACTTCTTTCTACACTACACATACATACCTCTGTATTAGGTCATGTAGGATCAATTGCAATGATCCTATTTGCTAACTTATTTGTATCACTATGTGTCAAAAAATATCGTTGAGGACATCTTCACACTTGTTTGGGCCCTCCTTGTGGATTTGAGATTAATGTTGCCTTGATTTAACATTGTAATGTGGTTGACATATTCACATCAAGTCTTGGGCCCTTGTGAACTAGTGGATGTAAAGGGTACCTTGCTAAAGCGTTGTGAAGTGTTATAACACACTTTCACACTTTTCTAAGGTTTTATTAATTAATTGCACCTAATAAACCTATTTTTAACCTTAATATTACCTTATTTAAAGTGTTGTAAAGTTTTGTAACACACTTTGAAACTTTTCTAGAATTGTCATTAATAATTGGGCTTTCTTATGCTTTAATTGGCCCTATTTTACATCCATAATCCTCATTTAATGCATTTTTTCAAGGATAATCTCAACACCAATCAATACCCAATTATAATTTAGGTGTTTTAGGTTTGAATGGCCTAGATTTAGTGATATAGAACTCATTCGCCACCTTGTGTGAGTGGGTCCCACCAAGATCTTTTGGTCCCAAACCTATTTTCACACATTTCTAAGTATTTTTAAAATTGGTCCCAAAAACTAAGCCTAGTGGGACTCATTCGCCACCTTGGGTGAATGAGTCATGTGTGGCCCTAAATAAAAATTAATTCAAAATTCTAGTGGGATTTTATTCTACTAGATCTGATACCAGCTTACAGTGTTGTAATTTTTGGAATTCTTGCATCATTGAGTATAAATACAAGTTTATTTCATTCATTTTACACCTAGCAAGTTGAATGAGCATTCCTAATAGCAAGTTTGAGTTCACAAGAGCATTCAAGAATTCACAAGAGAATTAAAGAGTCTTCAAGAGAAGATTATCAATATTTTAGAGCAACATTGAAGCATCAATCATCATGTCAAGGATTCCATGCATCATGTTTGTTTTTGAGCTAATAATTGTGATGTACTATTTTGTAACTCAAGAAAGCATTACATATAAGATCTATCACCTTCAAGCAAGATTCAAGATCTACATCCATTGGAGCCATTGCATACATGTTTGTAGCCTCTTATTGCTAGGTTTTGGTGAGTTGTAACATCTTATATTATTCATTCATCATTCTCCATTCATATTTCATTATATTTCAACGTTTAATTACCAAAAAAGGGTTTTAACAAGGAAAACCCCTATTCACTAACCCCACAAATTTTTTTCCCTCTCCTCTTTGTGTGATTTGTAGGTCCAGGTTGCAGATTTCCTAAGGAGAAAGAATGGATAAAATTTTTCAAGAGCTCAAAGTTGTCAAATTTGTCATCAAGCCTTGGAGAACATTGGAGATCACCTACAAGCTGCAAATTAGAGTTTCAAATCCAAAAATCACTCAGGAAGAATAGAGAAGATAGAGAAGAGCAGGATAAGCCTTTGAAGCTCTAGAAAAACCCAACTGGATTAATTCACTACTTCTGGCGAATGAGTCCCAGTTCCATTGAAATTTCATCTTTTTGCAGATTTGGATACCCATTTGGTAGATACTTGTTCTTGCACAGTTTTCTAGAATCTAGACTAATTCACCTAGCTTGGTGAATGAGTTCCACTCAACAATTAAAGTTGAATTTCTAGTGTTCCAGACCTCCATCCAACCATTTCCAAATTTTTAGGTGCACATCTTCCTTTCTATAGCTTCTTGTTTCATTTCATTTAATTTTCTAGGTCATTTTGTAGTTCATTGCATTCAATTATGGTTTAGTATTGCATCTTGCATTTCATTATCTTTTCCAAGTCTAAACTTGGTGTTGAACCCCTTTATTAGTTTACATTCACCCCCTAGAACAACCCTCTTGCAATATTTCTTTCTCCTTTGCATTGAGATATCAAGGGCTTGTTCTTGAGTGAATGTTAGTGAAAATTATCCTTTCTAGGTCCTAAACCCTGAGAGAGGGAAAGAAAAAAAATTTCCACCTTTCACATGGGTCTCCTTGACTAGTTGTAGTATTCACATGTTTAGTGACTAACTAGGTGAGATGTCATCGATAACAAGTCTCCACATAACTTGATGATCCCATTCAACTCATTCTCAAGTGAATCAAGGCCCTAGGATGCATGATGTTGAACACTTACAAAAGGACTAGTAGGTGTATCCTCCTCTCTAGTAGCCAAATGATCTATAGATGCATCTGTAGGATCTACAACATTGGTAGGGTGATGGGAATGTTGTGAAGGGCCTATATCCTAGCTAGATCATGGATGTGAATGGTAGGTTGTATCCACATATCCTCTAACCTCATGTAGTGGGATCCTAAGCTTTGATGCAATGAAAATAATATGCCTCCAATAGGTCATTTGATAAATAGTGAGTTGTAATCCTAAACATCTTGTCTCCTATAAGACCATCTATGTTTGAGGGTGAGGGACACTTGTCATACCATATGGATCAATATTATGATTGGATGGTTTGGATCATGTAAAATGATTCATCAAATATCTCCCCACACAATCAGTAGATATCATAGATGCAACAACTGCTATATCACCAACACTATCAATTTCATCCCTTTGGGAAGCATTGACAACTTGGTTTACAATAGGCACTAGGGTTGGGGAGATAGTAGGAAAGATCTACCCAAGCAAATCTCCATAATTTGGAATTTTTTTATTATGTAAATGAAAAGGGACCCTATCAACAAGCCTACCATGCCCTTGACCATAATATTCTGGTAGGTCCAGGTAGTTGACATTTGGGCCCAAATGAACCTTAGTGTACAACCGTTATGCAAAGTATAAATGAATTTGGTCCTTATTTGGATAACAACCCTGTGTTACAAGAAAGAATGGGTATATAAAAGGGTCCATGTGAGGATCGACACATCTAGTCACCTAATATCCATTAACCTTAAGTAGATTCCTTTGTCTCCTCATTCAATTCCCATACTCTAACTTAGTTGGTAACTCCTTCAACTCCTTATTTGAAATCTTCCCCAAGAAGGATCCCTATGTCTCCTCATTCAATTCCTCTTCATTTCACTCCTCTAAGGTAGAAAATTATTCTCAAGGAGTATACATCAAGAAATTCAACTAGGCATTCAAGATTGCTTGTTCATTTAATCTTTGCCATTTAGAAGAGACAAAGAACACAAAAGCTTTTTTCAAATTATTTTTCAAGAATGGTTAGAATTTTGAGGGCACAAAAATGTAAAAAGGATCCAATAAATTTGTTGTCTCTTTTCTTTTTTTTTCCTTGATGTAAAAAGTATATGATGGTTTCTAGATTTTGGCATGTATGGTTTCTAGGTTTTGGCATATATGATGGTATATGGATCTATGGTTTTAGGTTTCTATATGATGATGTTGATGCTGACAGTGTTTGACTGTGTTTATCCTTTTTGATAGGATGGTTTCACTTTCATGTTGATCCTTCCTTGTTGCTTGTCACAAGTATATTATTTAGTTATCGGTCTAATCTAGACTTCATTATTATTGGATCATTATCAAGTTGATTTTAGAATTTGATATTAGTGCATTGTACTTGGTTCATTTTCTTATACATTCATGACATCATTGGTATATGAGGTTGTTATACATTCTTCATATGGTTTTTTCATTTCATATCTTCATGGCTCTTTCACATTACCTTGGTCTCACTGGCTATGACACATTGATTGGTATACATGGTATATGAAGTCTTTTGTCTGATTCATATATTTCACATTTATAAAGCTTTTTGGCTTTGTTAAAAGGAAAGAGGTCACAATGAAATTGAGACACCGAGTCTCTTTGCACTTTTATTAAACAAGGGAAGTGACTTCATTTAAAAGTCATATTGTGGCGCTATTATTATTTGGTAGGCAATATGATATCAGGTTCTTTGTTTAAACTATCATAGTTGGTAGCTTATGTGGTGACAACTCATTATAGGTTTTCTCCACACCATAATTATGTTGGCATTATTGTGTCTTTGTTAGTGGAATCCAAATCATTATGGTTTTTTGTTTAAGCGTATTGGATTTCAAATGTTATCATGTTTTTGTAAAGTCTTCAAATTGACGAAATTTGAGGGAAAAAGACTTTTTTTAGTTCTTTATCATGGCTAAGTATGGAATCCTAGCCACCATGGATTGCATGATAATTTGTAGGTTTTTGGTGTCTTTACATAGCCAACACATTGAAGGTTTATGTTCTGGTTTCTATGAGCTTGTTAGAAGTAAGAAAGGCTTGAAATTTTGTTTTTTTTTTTGGCTTTGAGTTTGGTATGCTAGTTATGAGCTAGTATGAGTTGGGATTGTTTAAGTTGGTCTACCTTTCAGTTGCACAGTTACAATGGTCTCAAACAGTTTTTTATAGTATTTGTTTCTATTTCTCCCACAGTAAAAAGGTAAGGAAAAACCATCACATGTTTTTCATTTTGCTTTGAGATTTTTTTTCTTGCTAAAATAGTTATCAAGGGATTAAAAGCATCTTATTATTTGCATTTTTTGAAAAGCAAAGAAAGGAAGTTATTTTATGCACAAGAATGATAACATTTTTGTTTCTCAAATATTCGACAGTTGGTCATAATTGTTACAAATGGGTTATATTGTCAATACTTTTGTTAAAATTCTTAATCTTTGATGATTATGGTTGAAAACCCGTTAGGGTTTCTGGAAACTCATTTGGAGTTTGTTCTTATGGTTTCAAACCAGTTTGTAGAGATGATTATGCATTTTATTTAAGAATTTTTTGTTGTATTTCTTAGGTTACAGAGAAGAAGAGAAAATGCTTTTGTGAAACATCATATTTTATCTTTGTAGTGACAAGAAACTAGGTTTACATTGAAAATAATTGAATCTCAAATAATTTTTAAAGGAAGATGTTGATGCACAACATTCTTCAGTGTGCTTATTGAGATATTTATACCTAGTTTTCTATTGAAATACTAGAGTTGCAAAATCTACACTTCTAGGGTTATGATAGGATGCTATAATTTTTATGTGTTAAAAGGGATTGGTGCTCCTTGGAATGGGTGTTCCTAAATTTGTAAGGGGTTTTTTCTCCTAGAATTGGTGCTCTAAATACTACGTGTAAGGAGTTGTAAATAGTGGCTTTATTTAAGCCATTAAGGCATCATTTTTGGAGTGGTTTTTCTACCCCAAGAGGGTTTTCCACTCGTCAAATTCACAGTCTCATAGTGTCATTTCTTTGTTATGATAGTTTTGCAATATTGTGATGTTTCTCTTTATGAGTTCATAGTTGAATGATTGTCTTTACATTTTTTCAAATTTTTATACTAAAGTTGTCATGTTAATGTTATGAACTTCCATCCAAGTGAAATCTATTTCAATGTCTTATTCATATGATTAGTTGATGCACAAGTCAAGTCTTCTTCTCAAATTTTCATTTATTTTCTTTGTTTAAAAGTGAATACAAATCCTTTCTCTTTAAAATAAAAAATATTGTGGCTCTTATAAATCACTGATTCACCCCCCCTCTCAGTGATTTCAGTCTTCCAACAATTGGTATCAAAGAGTAGGGTCCTTTCATAGGTCTAATCCACTTAGGATTGATTCTAGTCTGTAGAAATTAGTCAAACATGTCACAAGATCAAGAAGGTACTTTTGTGACTAGAGATCCAAATTTTTTAGAATAATATTGCACTTCTTTTTCCATCTCCCTTGAAAACTAGGTTTTTTCAGAAAACAACATTTTTTAAAAGTGACGCTCACCGTATAATGTATAACTTTTTTTCCATGAAGGATAAAATTCTAATTCTTTCAAATTTAGATTTGTAACTCTGATATCTAGTGCTTCCACTTGGTTATATATTTTTTTATTCAATATTTTTTCTTTAATCAAGTTTAAAAGTCAAACCAATTACAATTTAGACAGAGCGCGACTGCATAATGCGTAACTTTTTTTGTATGTATCAAAATTCTTTTTTCTTTTGTTGGATTGAGGACTCCAATATCTAGTGCACTCATATTTTTCAAAAAAAAAATTGATAATCTTCTATTTTTCCACATGTGCAAAACAGAGAGCTTGATTTTTAGTGAAAAACCTACATTCACAAGAAATAAAAAATAAATATAATAATCAAATTAAATTTAATTATAATTATAATTTTTGGAAGCTTATAATAAGGACTACATACTTACAAAAAAATAAAATTTAAATGAATTCATTTGATCCCCTAAAAGGTAAATCAAAAGTGGTTTTTTATCAACATTTTGATAGGTGTAAAGAAGACTCCGTTATAGGTATGGTTTAAAACTAGCAGGGTTCTATCCAAGGGGGCTTGGTCTAAGGTGGTTTGATCAAACCTTATTCAATTAGAATCCTTTAAATGTAACTTTTCAAGGCTTAAATCATTATATTTTCTAAAAATATGCGATTTCAGCAAAAATTAGGATCTCCTAGAAAGTGTAAACCATTATTGTGGTAGCACCCATGAAGAGGTTTACATGGAATAGCCTGAAGGGTTTGTCTACAAAGATAAGCCTAATCATGTTTATAGGTTGAATAAGTCCTTATATGGCTTAAAATGAGCACCTAGGGCATGCTACTCTAGGATGGATAATCATTTGGCATCAAATGACTTCACTAGAGGTGGTGTTGATAGCAATCTCTATATCAAAATTGAAGGTACTGATATTTTGGTTGTTGAAGTTTATGTAGATGATATTATTTTTGGCTGCAATAATGATGCTTTCACTAAAAAATTCTCTCATATTATGGAATCTGAATTTGAAATGTCAATGTTGGGAGAATTGACTTTCTTTCTTGGTCTTCAAGTTTCTTAACTTGAACATGGTATATTTCTCTCTCAAACCAAGTATGCTAGAGAGATGCTTATAAGGTTTCAAATGGATGGATGTAGAATTGCTAGTAATCCAATGGTTACTGGATGCAAACTTACCAAAGTTTATGATTCTCCTAGTGCTAATCAATTTGAATATAGATCAATGATTGGTAGTTTAATGTATTTCACTACTTCAAGACCTGATATAATGTAGGAAGTTTGAATGGTTGCAAGGTTTCAAGCATCACCTAAGGAATCCCATGTTACTGTTGTTAAAATAATTTTTAAGTATATTTAGGGTACTCTTGATTATGGTCTTTCGTGTCCCAGGAGCAATGATTTTTCTTTGATTGCATATACAGATGCTGACTAGGATGGATGTTTGGATGATAGGAAAAGCACTAGTGGTGCTGCATTCTTTCTTGGTGATCAGTTAGTGGCTTGGCACAACAAGTAACAAGAATCAGTTGCTCTTTCCACTGTTGAGGCAAAATACATAGCCGCCACTTCTTGTTGTACTCAAGTGCTCTGGATGACTCAAAAATTGTATGATATGGGTATCATTGTTTCTAAGCCTATTTCTATATTATGTGATAATACTAGTGTGATCAATATATCTAAAAATATTGTTATGCATTCTCGCACTAAAGATATTGCAATCAAGTTCCACTTTCTTCAAGAAAAAGTGATGGATAATGAATTGTGTCTATAGTTTGTTGCTTCACAAGAACAAGTGGTTGATATATTTACTAAGCCCTTATCTAAAGAATTTTTTGAAAGGATGAGATTCAGATTGGGAGTTATCTCTGAATCCATACTTCATTGATTCTCCTCTATCTAATTTAGGGGGAGCTTGGTTCTATGGTTTCTCATTTAAAACTCTCTTATATTTTTGCTACTCTATTTCTCTATTTACAACTAGTTATTATGTTGGACAATTGGTTGGTCTTAGTTTTTTTCTGGCATCTCACATTCTCCTCTTTCATTCTTTGTCATTCATGCAAAAAGGGGGAGAGAACTTATGTGTTTTTTCATCAAGGACAAAGGGGGAGTTGTTGGCTCTCATTTGTTTTTATTTTTCCTTGATGTCAAAAGTATATGACAGTTTCCAGATTTTGGCATGTATGGTTTTCGAGTTTTGGCATATATGATGATATATGGATCTATGGTTTCAAGTTTCTATATGATGATGTTGATGCTACCAGTGTTTGACTATGTTTATCATTTTTGACAGGATGGTTTCACTTTCAAGATGATCCTTCCTTGCTACTTGTCATAGGTATATTTTTCAGCTATCAATCTAATCTTGACTTCATTAATATTGGATTATTGTCAAGTTGATCTTGGCATCTAATATTAGTGTGCTATAATTGGTTCATTTTCTTATACATTCATGAAATAATTACTATATGAGGTTGTTATACATTCTTCATATGGTTTTTTCATTTCATATCTTCATGGATCTTTCACATTACCTTGGTGTCACTTGCTTTGACACGTTGATTGGTATACATGCTATATGAAGCCTTTATCTGGTTCATATATTTCACATATATAAAGTTTGTTGGCTTTGTTAAAAGGAAATAGGTCACACTAAAATTGAGATACCAAGTCTCTTTTCACTTTTATTAAACAAGGGAAGTGACTTCATTTAAAAGTCATATTGTGGTGATATTATTATTTGGTTAGCAATACGGTATCAGGTTCTTTGTTTAAACTATCATAGTCGGAAGCTTATGTGGCGATAGCTCATTATAGGTTTTCTTCACACCATAATGATGTCGGCATTATTGTGTCTTTGACAGTGGAATCCAAATCATAAGGTGTTTTTCTTAAGTGTATTGGATTTCAAATGTTATCAAGTTTTTGTAAAGTCTTTGCATTGAAAAAATTTTAGGGAAAAAGACTTTTATTGGTTCTTTATCATGGCTAAGTATGGAACCATAGCAACCATGGAGTGCATGATAATTTATAGGTTTTTAGTGTGTTTACACAGCTGAAACATTAACGGTTTATGTTCTGGTTTCTATGAGCTTGTTGGAAGTAAGAAAGCCTCGACATTTTGATTTTTTTTTGGCTTTGAGTTTGGTATGCTAGCTATGAGCTAGTATGAGTTGGGATTGTGGAAGTTGGTCTACATTTCGGCTGGATAGTTTAAATGGTCTTCAAAAGTGTTTTATGGTATTTGTTTCACTTTTTGCCACCCTGAACAGGTAAAGGAAAAACCATCACATTTTTTTGGTTTTTCTTTGAGATCATTTTCTGGCTAAAACAGTTATTAAGGGATTAAAAGGATCTTTTTTTTCTTTTTCCAAAAGCAAAGAAAGGAAGTTGTTTTATGCACAAGAATGATAACATTTTTGTCTCTTGATTATTTGAAAATTGGCCATAACTGTTACAAATGGGTTATAGTGTCAAGAATTTTGTTAAAATGCTTAATCATTGATGATTATGGTTGAAAACCTGTTAGGGTTTCTAGAAATTCATCTGGAGTTTTTTCTTACAGTTTCAAACTAGTTGGCCGAGATACTTATGCATTTTATTTATGAATTTTTGTTGCATTTCTCAGGTTACAGAGAAGAAGAGAAAATTATTTTGTGAAACATCACATTTTATCTTTGTAGTGACAAGAAACTAGGTTTACATTGAAAATCACAGAATCTCAAATACTTTGTTAAATGAAGATGTTGATGAACAACATTCTTCAGTGTGCTTATTGAGATATTCATACATAGTTTTCTATTGAAATTCTAGAGTTGCAAAATATGCACTTCTAGGGTTTTGATATGATGCTATAATTGTTATGTGCTAAAAGGGGTTGGTGCTCCTAGAGTTGGTGCTCTAAATTCTTCCTATAAGGCATCATTTCTGGAGTGGTTTTTCTACCCCAAGAGTGTTTTCCACTCGTCAAATTCATGGTCTCATAGTGTCATTGCTTTGTTATGATATTTTTTGCAAGATTGTGATTTTCGTCCTTATCAATTCATAGTTGAATGATTGTCTTTACATTTCTGCAAATTTTTATACTGAAGTTATCATGTTAATGTTATGAAATTCCATCCAAGTGAAATCTATTCCAATGTCTTATTCATATGATTATTTTATGCACAAGTCAAGTCTGCTTCTCAAATTGTCATTTATTTTCTTTGTTTAAAATTTAATACAAATCCTTGCTCTTTAAAATAAAAAATATTGTGGCTCTTATAAATCACTGATTCACCCTCCCTCTCAATGATTTCAGTCTTCCAACAAAATTCTCCACCATCATTATGAATTGTTTAGGATCCATAATTACATAAGTCACAAATTATTATTATCAAAAATAAGGTTGATATGCATCCAATAGATTATTGTGTATACACATTTAATCTTGGGCATAATACATGAAAGGGAGAGAAAATTCTCCCTAAAATTTAGTGCCTATTATCTTGGATTGGATGAACAAGGATGAGAAAAATAAATAATATCTCAGTACTCCTATTAGGCTACCCACAACATACATCAGTTACCTTGTGGGCCCAATATATTCAAATGCACTTTCTTCTATGATCCTGAAGGAATTTGAAAATGAGAAAAATAAAATATACAAGAGGTGTACTAAATTATGACATAGCTTGTGTAGTACCCCTCCATTTATGCTTATGCTTTATGCTGTTGTGTTTTTATACTGTTAGACCTATGATACTTTGTTTAGATATTTTGGTCGCTGGTTTTGAGCAATAGTGGATTATTTTGTGACATAATGATACTTGTTTGATGATTATTGATTTCAAACATGATTGGATATAGTTTAGATGTTTTACTTTCAGTTGATTATTGCTATGAACATGTTATGATGGACTAACAGCTATTTATTTCGTCAGTTTGCTGTGAAGTGTATTGGTGTGGAGAACGGAATCGCATCACTCGCTCGTGAGTGCCCTGCGATATCTATGATTTTCTCTGCACGGTGTGTCTGTTTACTGCTTTATATATATATTTGTATGTATGTTATTGCTTGGTTGCAGGAATTTGCAGGTACATGACACTGACTCCACCTGGGTACTTAGGTCTGAGCGTGTCAAGACTCAACGGAAACGTTGATCGGGAGATAGTACTTAGGTTTACCCTAGCCTAGTCTTTAACCCTGGTCTTAGTACTTTGTCTATTTTAGTTCAGAGTCATAGGTTTATATCGTCATTTTCTGTTTGAATAAATTGTTGAAAATTAAATATTGGTTAATTTTAATGTTAGTTTATTGTGTTTTTAATTATTTTTATTTAATTAATGTTTAAATGTGGTAGAAATTTACTTGCTTGATAATTTAATCCATTAATTAGCTTATTTGGTTAAATAGTTGATCTTAAAAAGATTAAACTATTTTAATTAAATAAATTAATTAATTAAATTAAATTATTAAGTGTGTAAATTATATTGCATTTGGAAATTAGAAATTTAATAAAAATAAAATGCATGTAAATTAAAATTGAGTTTTAAAATTTAAATTAAAATTTTGCATGCAAATTATTGAAGGGCAAAAATTGCCGAGAAGTTGTTAAAAGATATTTGCAACTTCTCGACAAGTGTGTAACTTTCATTTAATGAGGTTGTTGAAAATTTGTTACGAAGGATATTTTGGATCTCGGGTAAATGACAGAGGATGTCCTTTTCATTCACGGGAAATTGGTTTTGGCTCTGTAAAAATTCTTGGTAAATGCTTTTTGATACTCTATTGCAAATTTGTGGAAGATTTTTGGCTTTTGGTTGATTTTGGAATTGGAAGGATCTTTGGCTTTTGTTTGTTTTGGGATTGGTTCTCGGGAAGGAATTGGTAGCTACAGGAAACAGAGGCTACAAGGATTTCTTTACCAGCAAGCAAAGGAAATCAGGTAATCCTCTTGTAAAATTCGTTTTATTAGTTCTGGAAAGGAAAGCTTCTAAAAAGGAAATTATATTTTGTTGTGTGAATTCTTGATGGCTTCAGGAAAGCTTCTGTTAAAAAAAAAAGAGATTCAAAGTATTTTAATTTTATAAAGGAAATTTTAATTGTTATAAAGGAAATAGAAAATCTCTGAGATATATTGAGTTTGAATAAAATTCTGTGCAAGAATTCTGTCAAAACCCTGAAGAAATTTGATTATATTTCCAATTTTCGCAGTAGAAATTTATAATTTACTTCTCTGAATCTCTCAGAAATTTCTTTTCCAGAAAAATCTTGAACATCTGTATATATATATATAATATATATATATATATATATCATATATAAATTGAATGGTGTAAGATACTGTATTTATTTTATTTTATTGGGATGAATCGCCGTCCAAATCCTTCTGTATTTTTTTTTAAAAAAATTATTAAAAATGCGTATTTGAAACAGCCACAGTACGGCGAGATTGTAAAAATTTTATTTTTAAAAAAAAAACACAGAAGGTTTGGGGAGGGTCGAAACCCTCCCCTTACCCCTTTTATGGAGGGTGTTGCCCCCATGGCTGCGCACAGCAGCCACCAGGGCTGCTGGGCACAGCCCTGGAAGGGCCGCGGCCTCCCCACAGGGAGGTCACGGGCAGCGCCAAAGGGAAATCAAAATTTATTTTATTTAAATTCTCTTTAAAACGAAAATTCATTTTATATGCTATAAATGCGAATTTCTGTTTAATTGTTATAATTTGTATTTATAAATATATATATCTATATTTATTTATTTATATATATATATGAATAAATATATATATATATATGAATATATATATGAATATATATATATATATATATATATATATGAATAAATATATATATATAATGAGGAAATAAATAAGTTCAAATTGAATATATATATAATTATGTATATGATAAGTTAAGAAAAATAATTTTGAAAAGTTATCTTTGAGACAAATTATATTTTCTTAAAATTATGATGCATGTAAAAAAAAAATTATTAAGATTGTGAAAATTATAGAAAACAACATATAGTGAATTTGAGAAAATTAAAAAAATAAGTTAAAAGAAACAGTTATTTTTATTGATTTGGAAATAGATCTTTTATTGAGATGATTTATAAAAAAAATGTTGTTTTCAAACTGATGTATATGGATTTAGAATATCCAAATGTAGATGTGATATATTCTTTTATTTTGTTTTAAAACTTGTTTCCTTGTCGGGTAAAATGGGAAAATCTCAATTAAACAAGTCTTCCAAATCAAGTTGTGAAAGTGGGGATAGTGGTTGTAAAACTGAAATTTTGTATTGGTTAATGATGTGTACATGTTTCTTTGCATGGTATTTAGATACCAGATATTTGTGAACATAAACGTTGATGTTTGTAACAAATAGTGTTGAAATTGTATTTTGTATGAATGAACACCTGTAAACCATAGTCAGAAAACTTAGATACCTTGTTATGTTTAGGGGAGTGGCTATTTGTAAGGGCCGACACACAAAGTGGTGTCAGGGTAACTTACAAATAGTTAACTAAGTCAGTGATAATTAAATGACATAGTAGTTAGATTTAAAACTTTTAACAAGATGTGCATGCCTCTCTTATGACTCTTGAGCTACTACAGTCATGAGTATAAGTTGAGAAGGCCTGGAATGGCAAATCAGTGTCTTATTCCTTTAAAAAACATTCGATTCTGCAACAGTATGCTATAGGGGCCGGGTTTCGTAAGAGGTTACTAGGGTAACCCAAGGATTGGGGGCCGGAACCTAGGAAGAAACACCAGGGTAACCTTTGCATCGTTGTGATGACACTCCACCTAGAATAACAGTTAACCTTGTATTTGTGAAACATTCAATTGTCTAAATCTGGAAGCAATGTAACCATTAGAATGTTTTGTACTAGTGTCTAGGGTTAGTATATTAGGTCTAGGCAACCTCATTACTATCTCCTAACATGGGGGGTGGACCTATGGGTACCACATGGTTGCGTGGAACGTGCACTTTACTCCGTTGGGTCCCCAGTTAGTGATCATGGCATCAAGAGCTTCATGGATGGAGAGCTCGCGTTTGGATACTTATGTTTATTTCAACATTGTAATTTGTAAATGTAAATTAATTATTTGAAAACATCCCTTAATTGTATAAGAGGTGAACAATGTAATTGTAATTGTAATCATTATTGAATTACCTCATCGGATGGATGAGTATTGTATATTCTATCAAATAAAATGTATGGAAAAACATGTTTGTACTTTATGTTATTATGAATGGTAATCAAATGAAATCCAATGTTTATCTTAAAATGTTTTATGTTATGAATTAATATGTGCAATGCAAAATACTTTAGTCACTTATGGAAAACTCAAGGTAGTGAATTGTTTAGTAACTTAACGAATGTTTGCAATTATTTAACTGAATATTAATACTTAAAAAATAATAATTACACCTTTATTACACAATTGCAACATTCTTAGGTTATTAAGATAGGGCACTACAGATTGGTATCAGAGCCAAGGTTACAAACACTGGACGCTCTGGGTAATCACGAGCCCATTAGGTTGACCTAGTACGTAGTGTCGCAACTGTTAGCCTTGGTTGAATAGTATCTAAGATTCGAAATTGTTATGTGTAGGAACATGCCTAGGCGAGGAGGAAGAGGTCGTGGTAGAGGTCGAGGTGGAGGCCAAGGGTCAATCCCTCACTTTACTCCCCCTCCTAGCCCTCACCACAGTGATCAGGCCGAACAGATGGGTCAGAGAAATGAGGGACAGAATCCCAAACAATCAGCAGTAGAGGGTTCTCAGATACGTCCACTTTTAGAGGAGGTCATTGCTCATCTTGGACCTAGACAGGCAGATGAGCAGGAGGTTCTCAGAAAGAGAGATAGATCCCCTAGGAGAGTAGAGGGCACAACACATCAGGATTCTATTATTGCTAGTCACATGAGGGATTTACTGAGAGCACACCCTCCTACCTTTGATGGTTCAGGAGGAGGATTAGAGGCTGAGACTTGGCTACTAGATTTGGGTAGATGCTTTTCCATGCACCCTTACGGTAGCAATACCCGTGCTAGATGCGCTATTATGCACCTGAGAGGATTCACCTCTACTTGGTGGCATCTTGAGGAGCAGAAGCTCCATTTGGATATTGGTTCTGTGTCTTGGGAGATGTTTCTTGAGAGGTTCAGAGCACGGTTCCTTTCAGAACATTGGAGGCAGCATAGGGCTGACGAGTTCCATGATCTACGTCAGTTAGCTCTTTCTGTAGAGCAATATGAACGTAGGTTTTATGAACTTAAGCAGTATGCTGGTATTGGCGATGATGAGCCTATGCTAGTACAACATTTTATCAGGGGATTAAATGCTCGCATCAGTGGTGGTGTCCAAGTTTTTGAGCCAAAGACTATGGAAGTCACGGTGGAGAAGGCTCACATAGTTGAGGAGAACCTTATTATGGCTTTAGGTGGGCACACAGGAGTGCAGATTGGGAGTGCTCCTGCAGCAGGTTTTAGTCCACGGGGTGGACAAGCACAGACAGGTGGTTCTTCTAAGAACCAACAGACACCCACAAAGGGTGGGCAGCAACAACAACAACGAACTCCTCAAAAGAACAATAACCCTCAATCACAACAACAAAACAGTCCTCAAATAGGAAAGGGTCGCAACTGGTGGTGCAATAAGCGCAATAGGCAAGATCAACTTGCGCAGAGTGCTCAGTCTACTGTCAGTAGGGGTAGTTTTTAGCAGTCCAATGCACCTTCGGGTGGCAGAGGATTCAGCAAAGGCACAGGTTGTTATTCATGTGGGCAGCAGGGACACATAGCTAGGCAATGTCCGATGAGAGGTCCTACTGGTTATGGGTTTCAACCTATAGCTTCAGAGCCTACGGTGGGTGATGCAGGACGAGCACATACTGTATATGCTACGGTTAATGACCGCCAAGCCGATCACCAGAACATGGTGGTCGAAACTTCAGGTAAGTTACATGGTGTTAGTGTTTCTATACTTTTTGACTCTGGAGCCACTGACTCCTTTATTTCACCAACCATTGTAGACCGTTGTGGTCTTGTGGCGGTAAAGCAAGGTGGTAAATGGCAAGTTGAATTCGCCTCAGGGGTGAAAGTAGCAGTAGAAAACTTAGTACATAATTGTGAACTTAAAATTGGTACGTTAACTACCTTAGAAGATTTATATGTTACACCCTTAGGATCATACGACATAGTACTAGGCATGGATTGGTTAGCATCTTATCATGCTGTAATTGACTGTCGACTTAAGACAGTTAGTTGCATTAGTGATTTAGGTGCGAAAGTGGAAATCGTAGGTATTAATAGACCTATCTATTTGCGGATGATATCTGCTATGCAATTAAAGAGATGTCTTCGTCAGGGATGTCAACTGTTTGCAACAACAGTTACTGATTTGGAAGAGGGTGAGAGTCGAGAGGTATCTCTTGATGATCATCCTATTCTTAGGGAATTCGCGGATGTGTTTCCCAATGACATTCGTGGAATGCCACCGAAGAGGGATATCGACTTTAGAGTTGACCTAGTTCCTGGAGCTGAACCTTTATCTGGGGCTCCATATAGAATGATGACTCGGGAGTTAGAGGAACTATTAGAAAAGGGTTTCATTCGTCCAAGTGTTTCCCCTTGGGGAGCACATGTCATCTTCGTAAAGAAGAAGGATGGATCTCTTAGGTTGTGTATTGACTATCGTCAATTGAACAAGGTTACGATTAAGAATCGTTATCCTTTGCCTAGAATCGATGATCTTTTTTATCAAATTAAGGAAGCTAATGTGTTCTCAAAAATTGATTTGAAATCTAGCTATCATCAATTACGTATAGCTGAAGCAGACATTCATAAAACTGCTTTTCGAACTCGTTATGGGCACTATGAATTCATAGTAGTACCATTTGGGCTAATGAACGCACCTTTAGTATTCATGAGTCTAATGAATGGTGTATTTCATACATACCTGGATCGCTTTGTCCTGGTATTTCTCGATGATATTTTGATTTATTCAAGAAATATGAAGGAACATGAAGAACACTTGAGACAGGTATTGCAATGTTTAAGGGAAAATATATTATATGTGAACCTGAAGAAGTGTGACTTCTTTCAACCTGAAATAAAATACCTTGGACATGTAATATCTGGAAAATGTATTGTTGTGGATCCTTCAAAGATCCAAGCCATTGTAGATTGGCTCGCACCTACTAATGTAGGTGAAGTTCATAGTTTTATGGGTTTAGCTGGTTACTATAGGGGGTTTGTAGAGGGATTTTCTAGAATCAGTCATCCTATTACTTCTCTTCAGAGGAAAGGGAAGAAGTTTGTTTGGATAGAACAGTGTCAGTTAGCTTTTCAGACTCTTAAAGAAAAGTTAACTAATGCGCCTATACTCATTGTTCCTGATCCTACTAAGGATTTCGTAGTGTGTACGGATGCATCCTTAGAGGGTTTGGGGGTAGTCTTGATGCAAGATGGGCGTGTGATTGCATATGAGTCTCGCAAACTCAAAGATCGTGAATTAAACTATCCAACTCATGACCTAGAACTAGTTGCAGTTGTGCATGCATTAGTTTGATGGAGACATTTCCTATTAGGTCATCATTTCGAACTTCATACTGATCACCGTAGTTTGCAATACATCTTTATGCAACCTAATTTAAATGCAAGGCAAAGACGGTGGATGGAGTTCTTGTGTGAGTACGATTTTGAAGTAAAATATGTTCAAGGCAAAGAGAACGTAGTGGCTGACGCTCTTAGTCGTCGTCGACATGAGATCTCTGCTACTACTCTTGAAGTAGATTTGAGAGGTCAAATAGTAGCTGCACTTTCTACTGATAGATTATATCAGGAAGTGAAATCGGAAATTGAATCGGGTAGACCTTTAGAAGGTTGATTTGTAGGTTATGTTTTAGAATCGGATGGTATATTATGGCATTTAGGTTGTATTTATGTACCACATGTTGAGAGACTTCGTACATTAATTATGACTGAAGCTCATCGAGCTCTGTATTCAGCTCATCCAGGAGTCAAGAAAATGCATGTTGATCTTCGGCAATTGTATTTTTGGCCTGGTATGAAACATGATATTGTTGATTATGTATCGAGGTGCCTTGAATGTCAGTGAGTTAAAGCTGAGCATCATCATCCTGCTAGATTATTGCAGCCACATCTCATTCTCGAATGGAAATGGGATATCATATCCATTGACTTTATTGTTGGGTTACCTACGTCATCACGTCGACATGATGCCATTATGGTAACTGTTGACTGTTTAACTAAAGTAGCTCACTTTTCACCTGTACGATCATCATACAATGCTTCATCTATAGCTAGGATATTCATGGAGGACATCGTTAGATTACATGGGATTCCTCGTAGGATTATATCAGATAGAGATCCTATATTTACTTCAGCCTTATGGAATTCATTACAACATGCTTTAGGTACATAGTTGAACTTTAGTTTAGCGTATCATCCTCAAACCGATGGTCAAACTGAAAGGGTTAACCAAATATTAGAGGATATGCTTAGGATGTACGTAATGGACCAACAATCTCATTGGGAGGATTATCTGTACCTAGTAGAATTCGCTTACAAAAACGGATATCAGAGTTCCATAGGTATGCCACCATTTCAGGCATTATACAGTCGTCCTTGTCGAACTCCACTAAGTTGGGATCGACTTGAGGATAGAGTATTACTTGGGCCTGAGATGCTTTGAGACATGGAGCAACAGGTTGACCGTATTAGAGAGCATTTGATAGCAGCTCAGGATAGGAAAAAGAAATATTTCGATGTGCATAGGATCGATCGATAGTTCACTGTTGGTGATAGAGTGTTTCTTCGAGTGCGACCGCGAAAGAGTCCAATCCGTTACGGAAAAGGCTCTAAGCTTGTGCCTCGTTTCGTAGGACCATTTGAGATATAGAGAGAATTGGTCCCGTGGCGTATCGACTCGCCTTACCACCCAGTTTGTCTCGTATTCATGATGTTTTTCATGTATCAGTACTTAGACCATATCATCCCGACATATCTCATGTACTTGATTGGAATGCGTTATAGGTAGAGGACGGGCAACTGGCTTTGGAGCCCATGGCCATTCTATAGCACCAGATGCTCGGTCTCAGGGGTCGAGACGTTGATCAGGTGAGGATCCAATGGGATCCTAGCCATGAGGCTTCGGCTACCTAGGAGGATGCGACACGCATGAGGGAACTTTATCCCTATCTGTTCGCAGGCTTTCAGGAGCAAGCCTGATCCTAGGGGGGGAGGATGTAGTACCCCTCCATTTATGCTTATGCTTTATGCTGTTGTGTTTTTATATTGTTAGACCTATGATACTTTGTTTAGATATTTTGGTCGCTGGTTTTGAGCGATAGTGGATTATTTTGTGACACGATGATACTTGTTTGATGATTATTGATTTCAAACATGATTGGATATAGTTTAGATGTTTTACTTTCAGTTGATTATTGCTATGAACATGTTATGATGGACTAACAGCTATTTATTTCGTCAGTTTGATGTGAAGTGTATTGGTGTGGAGAACGGAATCGCATCACTCGCTCGTGAGTGCCCTACGATATCTGTGATTTTCTCCGCACGGTGTGTCTGTTTAATGCTTTATATATATATTTGTATGTATGTTATTGCTTGGTTGCAGGAATTTGCAGGTACATGACATCGACTCCACCTGGGTACTCAGGTCTGAGCGTGTCAAGACTCAACAGAAACATTGATTGGGAGATAGTAGTTAGGTTTACCCTAGCCTAGTCTTTAACCCTGGTCTTAGTACTTTGTTTGTTTTAGTTCAGAGTCATAGGTTTATATCATTATTTTTTGTTTGAATAAATTGTTGAAAATTAAATATTGGTTAATTTTAATGTTAGTTTATTGTGTTTTTAATTATTGTTATTTAATTAATGTTTAAATGTGGTAGAAATTTACTTGCTTGATAATTTAATCCATTAATTAGCTTATTTGGTTAAATAGTTGATCTTAAAAAGATTAAACTATTTTAATTAAATAAATAAATTAATTAAATTAAATTATTAAGTGTGTAAATTATATTGCATTTGGAAATTAGAAATTTAATAAAAATAAAATGCATGTAAATTAAAATTGAGTTTTAAAATTAAAATTAAAATTTTGCATGCAAATTATTGAAGGGCAAAAATTGTCGAGAAGTTGTTAAAAGATATTTGCAACTTCTCGACAAGTGTGTAAGTTTCATTTAATGAGGTTGTTGAAAATTTGTTACGGAGGATATTTTGGATCTCGGGTAAATGACAGAGGATGTCCTTTTCATTCACGGGAAATTGGTTTTGGCTCTGTAAAAATTCTTGGTAAATGCTTTTTGATACTCTGTTGCAAATTTGTTGAAGATCTTTGGCTTTTGGTTGATTTTGGAATTGGAAGATCTTTTGCTTTTGTTTGTTTTGGGATTGGTTCTCGGGAAGGAATTGGTAGCTACAGGCAACAGAGGCTACAAGGATTTCTTTACCAGCAAGCAAAGGAAATCAGGTAATCCTCTTGTAAAATTCTTTTTATTAGTTCTGGAAAGGAAAGCTTTTGAAAAAGAAATTATATTTTGTTGTGTGAATTCTTGATGGCTTCAGGAAAGCTTCTGTTAAAAAAAAAAGAGATTCAAAGTATTTTAATTTTATAAAGGAAATTTTAATTATTATAAAGCAAATAGAAAATCTATGAGATATATTGAGTTTGAATAAAATTCTATGCAAGACCCTGAAGAAATTTGATTATATTTCCAATTTTCGCAGTAGAAATTTATAATTTACTTCTCTGAATCTCTCAGAAATTTCTTTTCTAGAAAAATCTTGAACATCTGTATATATATATATATAATATATATATCATATATAAATTGAATGGTGTAAGATACTGTATTTATTTTATTTTATTGGGATGAATCGCCGTCCAAATCCTTCTGTATTTTTTAAAAAAAAATTATTAAAAATGTGTATTTGAAACAGCCACAGTACGGCGAGATTGTAAAAATTTTATTTAAAAAAAAAAACACAGAAGGTTTGGGGAGGGTCGAAACCCTCCCCTTACCCCTTTTATGGAGGGCACTTCCCCCATGGCTGGGCACAGCAGCCACTAGGGCTGTTGGGCGCAGCCCTGGAAGGGCCGCGGCCTCCCCACAGGGAGGTCATGGGCAGCGCCGAAGGGAAATCAAAATTTATTTTATTTAAATTCTCTTTAAAACGAAAATTCATTTTATATGCTATAAATGTGAATTTCTGTTTAATTGTTATAATTTGTATTTATAAATATATATATCTATATTTATTTATTTATATATATATATATATATATGAATAAATATATATATATAATGAGGAAATAAATAAGTTCAAATTGAATATATATATAATTATGTATATGATAAGTTAAGAAAAATAATTTTGAAAAGTTATCTTTGAGACAAATTATATTTTCTTAAAATTATGATGCATGTAAAAAAAAAAATTATTAAGATTGTGAAAATTATAGAAAACAACATACAGTGAACTTGAGAAAATTAAAAAAATAAGTTAAAAGAAACAGTTATTTTTATTGATTTGGAAATAGATCTTTTATTGAGATGATTTATAAAAAAAGTGTTGTTTTCAAATTGATGTATATGGATTTAGAATATCCAAATGTAGATGTGATATATTCTTTTAATTTGTTTTAAAACTTGTTTCCTTGTCGGGTAAAATGGGAAAATCTCATTTAAACAAGTCTTCCAGATCATGTTGTGAAAGTGGGGATAGTGGTTGTCAAACTGAAATTCTGTATTGGTTAATGATGTGTACATGTTTCTTTGCATGGTATTTAGATACCAGATATTTGTGAACATAAAATTTGATGTTTGTAACGAATTGTGTTGAAATTATATTTTGTATGAATGTACACCTATAAACCATAGTCAAAAAACTTAGATACCTTGTTATGTTTAGGGGAGTGGCTATTTGTAAGGGCCGACACACAAAGTGGTGTCAGGGTAACTTACAAATAGTTAACTAAGTCAGTGATAATTAAATGACATAGTAGTTAGATTTAAAACTTTTAACAAGATGTGCATGCCTCTCTTATGACTCTTGAGCTACTACAGTCATGAGTATAAGTTGAGAAGGCCTAGAATGGAAAATCGGTGTCTTATTCCTTTGAAAGACATTCGATTCCGCAACAGTATGCTATAGGGGCCGGGTTTCGTAAGAGGTTACCAGGGTAACCCAAGGATTGGGGGCCGGAACCTAGGAAGAAACACCAGGGTAACCTTTGCATCGTTGTGATGACACTCCACCTAGAATAACAGTTAACCTTGTATTTGTGAAACATTCAATTGTCTAAATATGGAAGCAATGTAACCATTAGAATGTTTTGTACTAGTGTCTAGGGTTAGTATATTAGGTCTAGGTAACCTCATTACTATCTCCTAGCACGGGGGGTGGACCTACGGGTACCACATGGTTGGGTGGAATGTGCACTTTACTCCGTTGGGTCCCCAGTTAGTGATCATGGCATCGAGAGCTTCATGGATGGAGAGCTCGCGTTTGGATACTTATGTTTATTTCAACATTGTAATTTGTAAATGTAAATTATGTATTTGAAAACATCCCTCAATTGTATAAGGGGTGAACAATGTAATTGTAATTGTAATCATTATTGAATTACCTCATCAGATGGATGAGTATTGTATATTCTATCAAATGAAATGTATGGAAAAACATGTTTGTACTTTATGTTATTATGAATGGCAATCAAATGAAATGCAATGTTTATCTTAAAATGTTTTATGTTATGAATTAATATGTGCAATGCGAAATACTTTAGTCACTTATGGAAAACTCAAGGTAGTGAATTGTTTAGTAACTTAACGAATGTTTGCAATTATTTAACTTAATATTAATACTTTAAAAAAAAAAAATTACACCTTTATTACACAATTGCAACATTCTTAGGTTATTAAGACGGGGCATTACAGCTTGAAGGGATTCATTAGAGGCACAAGGAACTAGGGTGATTTGTGAGGTTATCCAATGCTACCATAAGACAAGTGATGAATCCAATTTCAAGTTTGAAGAGACTCTTGATATGGAGGTATTACTACTATAGGATAACCTAATTCTACTTCAGGGTATGTGTAGGGTCATGATGGGCCAAAAAGTGGCAATATGATGGGTATGCAGCTGACAAATTTTTTTTTACCCAAAATTGATGAAACGAAAAGGGTTTTTAAAGGAGATTCTCAACATTCCACCAATATAAATTATGCCTTACTTTGAATTTAATAAGTAATTATTATTCATTTTCTATTCAAATTACCACTAAAGTCCTGATTGAAAAACATCTGGGTAAGTGCAAGAAGTTGAGTCCACGAAACGTGGAAGTTTTTGCCCTAGCCAAAAAAAAAAATCGGCATTGCAAAAACGGGATCTCGTCTAGCTTCGGGATCCTGAGCCTAAATTAAAAACGGGATCCCGCTTTTAAAAAAATTGGGATCACGTATTGAAAATTTTCCAAAAACGGAAATTTCCAAAAATGGAAAGTTTCAAAACGGGATCCCGATTTAAAAAATTTCCATTTTAGAAATTTATGTTTTTGAAAAATTTTCAAAACGGGATCCCATTTTTTAAAATTCCAAAAATGGAAATTTCTGGTTTTTGGCGATTTTGAAAACAGGATCCTGTTTTGTAGAACCAAAATGGGATCCTGCTTTACAAAACGGGATCACGTTTTGTAAATGGGATCCCGTTTCCAAAAATTTGAAATTGGGTTTTCTTTGTAGGCGGGTTTTTGCCTTGTATTTTGGTTCGGGAAAAGCATTGGGAATCGGAACCTAGGCCTTCAACCTGGTTTGCCCTACAAGTTGAAGGTCCTAACAATGTCAGAGAAAAATACCGAGTTTGGACATATGGCTGACAACATTTTTTGCAAAAAATTTTGACAAAATTAAAACCCAGTTTAGATGAGACAATGTAGATTCCAAATATATAATTTTTTTTACAATTGGATTATTTTTTCTATTTTTCAATTAATTTCTAATGAAACTAGTCTATAAACTTTAAATATTAGGGTTTTCAAATATTTTAATAACTTTTGATCAACATAACATTTTGATGAATGGATTGCATGAGAACAAACTTCAGACAATTCTTTTCAATTTAAAAAAAAAAATCAAAAAATGATAAGTTAAGGTCATCTTATGCGTGTTGTACATGACGATTTTTCAAAATGACAAATATTCCTAATAAAAAATTAACAAAAAAAAAGTATTCAATAAAAAATTACAAAAAAAAATCGAGAACAAGCTTTAGTGAGTCACAAATCTTTTCCCAAAAGGATTTAGAAAAATATGATAATTTAGGTCAAAATATGGATGTTGTACATGTTCATGGTATGGTAAAAAAAAGTGACTTTTAAACAGTGGTTTTTAGAAATGCCTATTGAAACTCAATTTGTACAATCTGGGTATTGAAATAAATTATATATTTGGAAACTAGACTCTGAGTACTACATTTTATGAGTAGTAACTTTTTTGAATATTCCATTTCTAAGTGATTCAAATTTTAAGGTCAAATGTGTCAAATGCTGAAAATCAGGGAAAACACTTCCACTTTTTGGCCAAAAAGTGGACTCAACTTCTTGCACACACCCATCTATAGATTTCAAACGGTATCACATTTTTTGAATCCAAAACATGTGTCACATTCTATACTTTGTATACTATAGGATTAAAAAAATAAAAATTGAATTTCATGAAGTTTTGACCAAGTTAAGGTGGTTAGACATACGAGTTTTTTATATTTTTTAAAAGTTGTAATAAAAAATTCATAATTAATTATTTAATTGGAAAAAGATTACAAAAATATATGCATCACATTAGGACATGAGTCCCCTACTTATATCTAAAATATTATAAAAAAATATTATCATTTTATTGTGGTTAGGGTGGTGAGACACCTACTTATTTTTCCTTGAAATTTAAGTACTCTGCATTGAAATTTCAAATTTTCACTAAATAGATTTTTTTTAAAAAACAAACCTAGTATTTTAGAAAATAAATTCAATTTGCTACAAATTCTATTCTTACACATTTTTGAAATAATATAGATAACTTATTCAAATTTTTACATCAAGTTTCCTAACTTTGATTTTTCTGATTTTTTTGCCGCTTAAGGGCCTATTTTTTCCATGATGATCCTGCACATACCCTTCAGAAAGTGGACTCAATTTAATTTATACGTACAATTAGAGTGGGTTAGAGCCACAAAGTAGGGTTAAAGTGTTGAACAATTTTATAGGAAGAAATTTTTTTCATAAGGAAGCTAGATATAAATGTAGTCATGAATAAAATTAATAATTTTTTTAAGTAGTTTCCTTCGAAACTTTATAGAAACCCTAACTATAATCTCCTAGTGCTACCATAATTAAGGAGTTTATTAGATTAATTGGGAAGCATCTTACATAACAATTAATTTATTAGTTAGTGAAAATAAAATGGAGCCTCAATGTATTCCAAAGTGTACTTTTAGAGAATATGGAAGTGTTGAAGCAAGTCAAATAGACCATTTTTATGAAGGTAAAAGTATAATCCATAATTTCTCTCAAATTCAACTTCTAAAAGCATTCCAAAATTTTTAGGCTCAGTTCTTATGAATATAGGATTAGTGGTGGAATATTTATTTCATGCTTTTATTAGTCTCTCGAGTATGTAATAAAACACTTCGTTATTGATGCTTCTTATTTTGATTTTTTTTAGGCCCAAGTAATAAAATGTGATATTTAGTATTGATGACTATGTATTGAAAATAGATGTATCTTCTAAATTTTGGGCCTAGGGATTATTTTAGGGTTGAAGCTAACATGCTTTTGTAAGGGCAGTGCTAGGTTTCTATGATTGGTAAATATGCTATCCTTAGAAAGATTTTAAATAAGTAAATTTTTGAATGAAGCGAACTCTTAGAGTTTTATTATAGGCAATCTTATCAAAATTTATAATTGGTTCATTAAAAATTGTAAGAGTTGGTATAGAATAATCTACACAATGCAATATTTGGCTAAAGATTATAGCCACCCAAGATCCATGAACTTCATGAAAGCACAAGGGAGATGAACTATGAGAGAAAAATTCCATTCTATCAAAGGATGCAAATGATAGATTTTGTAGATATGATTGTTATATTAGAGCACCTAGTTATATAGCTAAGGTGAGACATTGGATTAGACATGATCATTAACAGTGTCTTAATCCTATGTCATGAGACAAACAAATTAAATTACTTAGGACATAATTATTCAATTTCAAAAGATGGGATAATATCTTATGACAACTAACAACCTTCTAGAAAGATTCCTTAGGACCTAAGTAAGCATGTAAATAGGACCCAGTATTGAACTAGATAGGTGAAAAACCTATTTACACCCACACAAATAAATCTAAGGATCACATATGCTTCTTATTAATTTTATCACCATTGGTGGTGATGCATTTATGTTTTATGGTCTTTAAGTTGAATAACTTTGTAAAATCTTGTCAAAGTTCTTTAAAGTAGGGTTATTGTGAAAAAAATGCATATGTAATATGGTGATTTTTCATGTGTAACTCACATCTTTTGTGATTGAGTGAAACATTAATCATTACATTGTAGATTATTTTAATTTCATCAAATCTTTCAAACTTAAGGCTAAAACCAAGTGCATCATTGTCTACTTACACTTACTATTTACATCTTTAAACCCCAAAATCTTTTGGTTTCTTTTATGTAAATCTAGTCAATTAAGATTAGCTTAACATTATTTAATTCATATCTAAAAATATTTATGAACCATTTTAGAAGATTTAAATGTAGATGAAAAAAAAATCTAGCTTGATATTTTACCACTATAGGCCTATTATTAAACAAATCACATAAACCACTTAGCTACTACAAAATTTCCAAGTACTAGCACAAAAATATCTTAAAGTTAATCATTTTTAGAAGTATTATTTATTTTACTCAATTTAGTTTTGTCAAACTTCAGTACCTTTCGAGTTTCGAATAGCAATCTAGTTTAGTTTATGCTTAATTATATGGTTGATTCATTTAATATACTAAATTAAGACTTGATATTTATTAGCTCTTTCAACTTTTTTCATTGATTTTAAAGGTAAAATTTCATAGTGCTAAGTCCATTCAATGTCCACATTGTTTCTACATTGATGTTAAACCTCTAGAGTGAAACATCCATTTAGAGGCTCTCTAGGTTTTTAACACTATGATATTGTGGTTGGGATTAACTGGAATACCCTAAGCCTTGACTTCTTAGGTGGACTGGCCAACAAGCCTGTTAAAGTGGACCTTTCCCATTTACAATTGAACATTAGCCTATATGGTTACCATTCCCATTTGAAACCACTATTTTGAATAATTTTATTTACTGTTCACATTATTATACTAGCATGGGAGCTACAAATTTGATAGATCCAACCACTATGTATAGAAGCAAGCATGCCTTCCAATACATATGCATGATGACAAATTTCATGCCCTAATGTAAACTTAAGAAAATTTACATAGATTTTATCTCACCTTTGTTTACATAGGATCCTATGTTTATTAATATGTCACTTCTATGCACACATGTTCCCATACACTTGATCTATCCATTTTATTATCCATAATAATATATTCATTGATTCTTGAACTCTATATTTAAAATGATCCATTTCATCTATTTTATCCTAGGTTAAGTCCACAATAATGGGATCATCCTCATAACTATGAACTCAACTCACCTAAATTCAAATTATTCTATTGACCCCCTTAATCTTTCTCACCCTAAAACCTTTATCCTATCTCTTTTATTTTGTGTACATTTTTTATACATATCTAGTCCCTTGGATTTGGCAAAGATTTCCCTTCTAGTATACATGTTGACCATATTAATTACATCCCATTCAATTGGCCTATTATGTAGATGGAATCTATTCTAATGGATAATACCACGTATAAAGCCTATAATGTTTAACAAATTCATGTACAAGCACTATCCACAATTGTAGTCCTAACAAATCATGTCAACAATTTGGAAATAGTGATGGGAAAGCCATATTAATTAACCCATCTGAGTCATAGTCATTCATTGGAGATGATCCAATCCTTGGCCAATCAAATGGTGATCCTAGATCTACAATATGTTTATTTGAATAAGCATGAATTATTTCCATATCTATTGAGGCATTTGGTAGTTTAGAGGCCATTAAAGCCACACAATCAAAAAATTTCCTTAGTTCATCTCATTTTTTTATTGAAAAATATATATTCATTTGCATTAGAATCAAACTCCATATGAATAGAGTTCAATTGGTCAAAAATATATTCTCACTTGAATTGGATGCAACTTGATTAAGAATATTTTCCTTAATTTGAATATCTCTATAATAATTTCCATGTTCTTCTTTAATATTTAACTTCTTTGTATACACTCCCTCTATTGATTGTAATTTATCCCACACCAACCCATTTTACAAACAATAACAATACATAAATATTTTAATTTCTTGTTGTAATTTTCATAGAACTATGATTTTCCTTTATAGTTATATTGGGCTCTAGTTGCATTAGGACTAAAAAATATTGGGTTGAAACATGCTATCAATATTCTCTCAACATGTGTTAAGTCTTCATGTTCACATGCTTGTGCACTAGGATCCATGTTATTTAATGTTGAAAACTAGTGTCCATTCTTCTCTTGTTGACATCTATCACATATAGGACCTTGGAGATTCCAACAAACCTAAATTTAACAAATATTTCTATATCATTTTTATTTCAATGATTTATTACTTCATCTCTTTTTTCATTTATCATTTGTTGAGAATGTTGAGTCATATAATTTAAGGTACACTTGAGTTGGCCTAGTGGTGGAGAACTTGTACTCTTGAAATAGAGGTTGCAAGTTCAAATCTTGTAGGGGGTAAGGTATGTACACATGTATTGTGTAGCACTAGTTAGGTGCCTCCCTCATATTGGGAGTACGAGGAGTCCCTATATAAAAGGATCCTTTGTTGTTCTTAATTTTAAAAAAATATAACCTTGGATGAAAAATATCTACAAAATTCGAATCAAATATATCAATTAAGTTACAATACATTTTAACAATACATCATAAAAAAAAATTAATATGTAAAAAAATTTAAAAAAAATCTGCAAAACATTGACTACTAATTAAATGCTAATGGATAGAATAGTAATTTATGACATCTATAAAATATTAAATAAAATATAAACTCTATATATAAGTAGGATAGACATTTTTTTTTTCTCATCATAAGGTTGTCAACTTGAAATATTTTATATTTATTAAGATTATAAATTTTATATCACTGGCCTATCCGTTCTCTGGAATGGGATGTACAGTGCATTTCATTATGTTCAATTTCGCGTCATATAATGCATTCCACTATGTTTCGTCACATAATGCATTCCACTTAGAGTGCATGATGAAATCCACGAACATTACAATTGAGTGAAAACATACATAGTCACGATTCATGATCCATTTCCCAGCTATATAAGGAGGCCATTACCGCAGCTTCAAACTCATCTTCTTCTTCTACTTACAAATTAATTAGTATCATGGCCGCTCTTGCTAGTCCTAGTGCTAGCTCGTTTCGTTTCCCATTATGTGTGCTTGTGATTGTGTTCGTGTTTACAAGCATTTAGCCTTCATTCGCACTGTTTCAGACATCATCTGGTCCGGAGAGCCTATTGTCAATGGAAGAAGGTGTTGCTGTTTACGTTGAGCTCAAGAATCTGATGAACTTCGATGGATTCAAGACAACAGATTGGTATGATAGTGGATTCTCCTTTGCAGAAGTGTTCACAATCAATGGCAAGAGAATCGCCATCAGATATATGCGTTGGACTCAGTTCTGCACCGTTGGCACCTGGGAGAGCGCCAGGGGAGATTTAGTGCTGGAAGATTTCAGAACGAGCGTGACGTATCTGAGGCCCTTTTTACTGCAAGGTTTCTCTTGGGCTGCTGTCTCCAATGGCTACGCCTGGCTCGATTACCATCTCTTCCCGACGGATGGAGCCACGCTTGAATTGCCTTCATCAACTTCGCGATTGAATGTAAGTATTACGAATGCTGTTGCTGATGGACATGAAGTTAGCACAACTGCAAGCGATGGGAATTTTCCTTCTTCTTCTTCTTCTTCTTCTTTACCCAGGGCTCTTTTGCAAACTGTGTCAAGATATGACCCTGTTAACAAGACAGGCTTTCTAGACTGTCCCGTCATGCCTCTTGGGTTGCTGAGCCATCTCAACGGCATTTGGGACGTTCTCCACGAGGGAGAGTACATGACATCTGCGAACAAGAGAATACAGCTGGTAATGCAGAGCGACTGTAATGCTGTGTTGACTGATACGCAGACTAGTCGAATACTGTGGACCAGCAACTCTGCAGGGGGTGGTAGCGGATGTTTTCTGCGCCTTCAAACCGATGCCAATTTAGTTGTATATACCGCTAAAGGTGTTCCAGTGTGGAACACTGGCCAAGGCGGTAAGGTTGTCAAGTTTAGCTCTTTGGTTATTGAGGACGATGGTAATTTGGTTGTGTTTCGTAGTGAGAACAGAAAGCTTAACCTTGTTTGGGCCACAAACACCAAAGTATGAGTGAAAGCCTTCAATGTTGGGTGCCCAGGCTGTCTCTCATTCTACTGGAGTGGGTTTTAAAGTGTGTGTGATTTGTATCTTTTTTCGTTTCTCTGTGTTGGGTGTGCTTATATTCGGTTTGTATCCCCCCTCCACTCCAATGACAAGAAGCCTTGGCTCTTGCCACTCTATAAGTACTTAATAAATAATGGAGGCTACTATTCTATTTGTGTTATTTGATTTTATTCTGCAGTAACAGGCCATCATAGGTAAAATAACTGTTTATGTGGTACCTGACATTGAAATATTAAAACTATGGTATGTGTTTTGTTATAAAAGAATCAATGGAAATGTACTTGAAATAATATAATAATTATGTTTAAGTTATTGTTTTTTTTTTCAAACTTTTAATTGTGTAAAATTTCAGGAAATGTGGATGAATGGAGTATGACAAAGTGACTCTAAAAGGGTTAACTGCAACATTTCAAATGGCATACTACAGATTGAAGTCAATACAAAAACTCTTTCAAATCTAAGACATAAGTTTTGTATTATTTAAAAAATATTGTCATTACAAAAATTATTAGATAACCAAAAAATAATTTAAACAGCCTATGTTAAAAAATAAAAACATTAGAAATGTTGAAATTTTAAACTATATAAATTTAAGTTCTCCCAAATCCACCCAAACAAAGTGTTGATTTTGATACAAATTTCTTCATTGCAATTTCATATAAATGATATATTTAACCTTAAAATATGGTTGTCATCATTACCTAAGACTAATTATTCTAAAATGGAATGACCAAATTAGCCATTGAATACTTTAGTTTCACCTCTAATACTAGACTTTTATTCATGGAATACATCTTATAAATTGTAGTTGCAAATTCCATGGAAGACATGAATTGTCTTATAAGTTAACCACAGAAATAAAAAATATGATTTATCAAGTTTTAATAAAAAAATATAATGTAGATTCACTTGATGGAGCTTTTTTTTCATGTACATTCATGTAAATTAAGTATACTACAATAGAATGATGGAATGGCACACATGTATATAAAAATATACTAAAGAAATATCAAGTTTGTTTAAACTTGGGTTCATAAAATATTTAGTATACTATTGCATAGAACGTTATGTCAAGTTGTTGTTGAGAATGAATGAGCTATCTTAGACTATATTCCTTTCATCATTTCTATAGAAATGAATAGTATTTTCATGGAGCCCATCACTCATTATAATTTAAAAAGATTGTTCTTCAAATGAAGAAAGTTAAGATTATTGGTCTTAATGACTTTTTTGTTGAGTTATTCTATGAATTATAGGATATTTTGATTTTGTAAAAAATATTATTGATTGTATCATATAACCTAAAAAGGGGAGCTTCATTAAGTGATGCCAAATAATTGATGTTGTTATTATAACTTCAAAAAATATTCATTCTATGTGTTGTTATAAGGATATATTCATGTTTATCAAACTTGATATGTCAGAGGCTTATGATAGAGTTAGATGATCCTTCTCAATAAATATTCTTGCCACTTTTAGGCTTAGTATTTCAAGATAGATTCAGTAGGTCATGATTTGTGTGGTTTATTTTTCTTTCTCTATTTTGTTCCATGAAGCTTATCTTGTTGGTGTGATTGGGGATATTACCTAACTAGATTACCTCCCAGGTCCCATTCACACATTAGTTAAATTTACTTAGGGAACACATAGGATACTCTAAACTTTGTGTCTCATATCATTAAAGACTAAGACACTTTTCATAATCTTATGTTAATATATGTCTTACCTTTGCCTACATAAACAAGGTCCTCATACATTGTATATGTTCATTATTGTTTAAATTCTATTATAATATTAAAGTGCATTCTTTCCATATTGATATTCTTATTTCTTTGTTCTTTCTATTAAGCCTCTAGATCTTGGGTGGCTATCTTCATATTTATATCTTTCATTGTATTAAAGTAGGTTGAGTTTCTTTGGTTAGTCTTTTTGGGATATATTGAATACAAATCTTCGTGAATATTAAAAATTTGAGTATGTTCTTCCCTTGCACCAAATGATAACCTAGAGAAACAACAAAATTTCATGGATTTTGAAGTTCGGGATTGAAGCTTGTATTGTAGATTTATATTGGACCATTTTGGTGTAAATTTAAGCTAATCATTGCATCTAGGGTGTCTTAAAAAATTTCTTTAGTCTATGGTTTTATTTAAGTTGAATATTTGAGGCTATATATACAAGCATTTGATGTTGAGAAGTGGTCACTACGTCTAGAAAGTAGCTACAATTTTAGAGCATTTTAGGTGAAATTTTATCCTACCATCAGATATAGAAATCTCAAGAACCTAAAGATTGATTTTCATTTTTTTGCAAAATTAAAACAAAAATTACCTAGAGAAATTAGAGAAAAGTATCCTAACCCCAGCATATAGTTTTCTATGAAAAACATTTTTCTATTATCAGAAGTCTGTAGGCTTGCACAATCTAGTAGAAATTTATATTATTTTAAATTTTATCTTTTGATTCCAAAATTAGGAAAAATAATAAATTTATGAACAAGGTACAAATTACCCTATATGTGTAGTAGGTACATAGGGCACTAGTAGATGATCTAAGAGCCATGTGGCATGGACCCCATAGGCCTACAAACCCATCAACCATCAGTAATTTTGTAATTCCACTAGAAGGAATAAAAGCACTTCAACAACAAAAAATGATGACCCACCAAGAATATTTGGGATAATATTCAACCCCTAAAATAGTAAATCTATTTCATAACTACCCATATCACTCAAAATTGATTTTTTTGAAACTAGAAAGGTAGTTTGGAAAAAAATAGTGGTTTCATTATTCCTAGGTAGTTTCACAAAAGACCCATGATGGTCTAGGATTGTACTAGTAGCTTAGAGAATATTCTAGTGACCTTGAGTTTCTTGACTATTTATTTTCATAAATAATTTTAAAAATATCATAACCTAATCATTTGACCCCCTTTTTTAAGCAATATTTTTATTTGGGAAAAAATTGAGATTTTTAGTGATGCAAATGATCCTTTATTTTGTTGTTTAATTTTTCTAGACATCACATAGTTTCATATGTTTTGTTGATTAGTTCATCTAAGAAATTAAATAGGAAAATAAGAAATATAAACAACTTAAAAACATAAATTGAAAATAAAATCCAAATCTTCTTAATTGGTCCCATTGAAATGTTCAAAAATAGGTAAGTTGGTTCACCTTGAATGTATGGGGATGATATGTAGTGGCATAAGGTACCCATTCTAAAAATGAGTGGGAATGTGATGTAAATATAATTTGGTACTTTTTTTCTTTTTAAAACATGTATGTATTTTAATAATCAAATTTGGTACTCATTTCATAAAAGTAGAAATCTAGATTCCAGAGCCGAATCCTAAATTGGTAATCATTTTTTGCAAAATGGTTACCCATTCCTTTCAAGATTTTTTTCAAGCTTGAATATTGTACTTAAACTCAACCCATTAGCTTACACTTAACCTATGTATTCATTGTGCATATATTTCACCACATATTGGTACACAATATTAATAAACAGATAACCATGCAATAGCATATGGAATTGATTATCATGCTATAAGATCATGAAATATCCTTTTCATGAGACTATCAAGAAATGAAGGACATTAACCCATACATCTGCACACACCATATATAGATCAAGTCTGATTACAAAATCATTAGAAAACCTCAAATAAGAATAAACTAAGCAATGTGTGATATAATTAAAAATTAATTATAGACATTCTTGGTTATTGGATTCATTTATCTAATATCATATATTCAATGTGTATCTCATTTGGTGATAGTGCACAAGAAGGGAGCTAAGTGTTGTGTTTGTGTAGATTACAAAGAGCTTAGTGCAACTACAAGGAAGGACCATTTTTGTCTTCCTTTTATTGATCAAGTTCTAGGTTCTTTAGTAGAGAAGAAATACTTTTCCTTTCTAGATAGGTTTAGTAGCTATAACTAGATTAGTATCACTCTAGAGGACCCCAAAAAATGGTGTTTACCTATCCCTAGGGCACATATGGCTATTAAGTACATTCATTCAATTTATATAATACTCATAACACATTCGTGAGAGTTGTGTTGAGCATTTTTTTGTATCTCACTCATGACTGTATTGAAGTCTATATAGATGAATTCCTAGTCCATGGACATACCTATGTTGAAGCATGATATAATCTTTAAAATATGCTACAGAGATGTCAATAGCATGGCTTGTCATTTAATAATGAGAAATTTTGCATGATGATAGAGGAGAGTGTTCTTTTAGCTCACTATGTTTCACATAAAGTTATCTAGGTAGACCCCAAAAAATCAAAGGAATTAAAAATATATCCATACCCCAAAAGAAAAGGGATGTTAAGAAATTTCTTGGTCAGGCGAGGAACTACCAAATATTTATCAAGGATTTTAATAAAATAGGAAATACTCTATTTGTATTTCTCTCTAAAGGTATTAATTTTTAGTGGATAACTACCTATCAATAATCCTTTCAAACTCTTAAAAACTCCTTAACCATCACACCTATGCTACAAGGACCCAATTAAAATACAATATCTATCTAGAATCAAAAAAAAATTCCAAGTTGTCAAGTAGAATTACATTATAACTAAAAAGGAAATTTTATTTGCATTACATCATAGGATACCATATGTTTTTCTACACTGATCATGTAGCTATGGAGTATTTAATGAACAAAAAAATGGTTAACAATTGGTTCAAAAAATGGTTATTAACACAATAAGAATTTGACATAACCATTATGGACAAGGCTCATAAGACAATTGTAGTAGTTAATTTCCTTTCCAAACTAAATTTTCTTGTAGATGGTCATATTATTTATTACTCTTTTCTAGATGATAATGTATTCACATTAAATCTACATATCCCATGGTATGAAGATATTGTCAAGTATTTGGTTGCAAGATAAACACTTTCACATTAATCACATAGGAAAAAAATAAATATAGTGGAAAGGTGTCTCCCTTATTCTTTGATAGTTAGTTATATCTTCTACACATGACCTAAAAAATTTATGCATAGTTGCTTTTGTGAAGATGATATTTTTTATGTTCCACACATCTACAATGATGATCACTACAATAAACACTTTGAAACAAAAAAAAGCATTCATGTCTTTGAAAATAGACTACTATTGGCCCATATTACACAAATATATAATCCAATATAAAATAGGATGCCATTGATGTCAATGTCCATGTGACACCCAAAAAGAGAATTATGTGATACTTTGATAGCCACAACTAGTGTCGAATCCTAATGCTGGAGCATCTTTGGTTGTAGCAATCCTGCATCAAAAAAATTGACTAAATTTTGAGGTGACATGGTTTGATTAATGTTTTAAGTAATTAATTGATTTTCTTTGTCCAAAAATAAAAATTTTATAATTGGAAATTTTTTGGTTTCAAAGATGTAATTGGAGATGGTGTTGGAAATGCAATTTTTTAAGTTTATTTGGAAAAAATCAACTTGGGCATGGGATTTCTTGGGAGTTTTGAAATATTACAAATAATTAAATTTACCTTATTAGCTACAAGTAGATGCACATCTTGTGTTGGGTGAGTGTTTTTTAAAACATGCGCCTATTTGTGAGGGGAGAGAATCAATGATTGGTGGAGGCCATTCTTCCTAGCAGTGATTTACACATGCATTGGAGAGTTAGATATTTTTATTTTTATTTTTATTAATTTTAATTGATTTTTCCTAGGTTGGGCCTAGAGGAGGAGTAACTAACTTGGTGGAGATAGTGGTTGTTCAAGAGGTGATTTTGACAATTTCACTTTGACTTTCAGTTTCCAGAATTTCGAGTTGGAGAGGTTGGGTGTAGCTTTTCTTGAGGAGTGGTTGAAGAAATAGTTCTGGTAGGTTGGAGGTGTTAATAACCAAAAAAAAATCTTGGGAGATCACTGGTTCATTGTTTCATTGACTTCCAAAAGAAGAATGTAGGAATATGTTGACTAAAGTTGTAGAAAGAAGCCTAGAGATTGATGAAACTGATATGTTAATGATAATGTTTCCTATAACATACTTGTGAGTTTGATTTATAATGTTCTTCATTAGTCCAGAGGGGTGCATATGTTATATTTTCAATCTGGTTATAATTCTCATATGTGTTGTTTATTATTGGTATTAATTTAATTCAATTCCCAAATAGTTTTTTTGTTTGAAGTCATTTGAGAGTTGTAGAAACTCTCTTGCATTAGAACCTTTTTACAAATGGGGTATTGTAAGATCACTGGCTAAATTGAACCTCCATCTAATTAAATGGAGTACATATTTGTATATATATATATATATATTATTTGATTAAATGAGTTGAAGTTAATATCATAAATAATGCAATAGAGAGAAAAGTAATAAAATTATTTTATGAAGATATTTTACCCATTATAAAGTTCTCAGAATAGTTATCATTGGTCAAGGACAACAATTCACACTAGAGTTGATTGCAACCCTAGTCAAGAAGCATAGAGTTGGACATAAAAATATAACCCTTAACATACTTTGTCCAATAGTTAAGTTGACGTCACAAATAGGGAGATAGATGATATTCAGAGAAAAAATATATCACTCTATTATAGAGATTGGGTAGCCAACCTACTTGAAGAATTTTTGGCCTATAGAACAACATAAAATATAAAAAGGTTCACACCCTATGAGTTCATATGAGTTTCCAATTTAGTTGTATATACCAATGACTATGTTCTAGTGAGGACCATTGACCAAGGTTGTGGGTGTGTCAAGTTTATCTCTTTGGTTATTGAGGATGATGGTACCCTGCTTGTGTTTCATAGTAAGAAAACCAAATTAACAAAGTTTGGGCTAAAAATACCAAAGTATGACTAAAGCCTTCAATTTTGGGTGGTCAGGATGTCTCGCATTCTACTGGAGTAGGTTTTAAAGTTTGTATTACTTAAGTTTTAAACACCAAAGTATGATTGAATCCTTCTAATGTTGGGTGTGCTTATATTCAATTTGTATCCCTCCTTCACTCCAATGACAAGAATCCTTATCTCTAGTCAATCTATAAGCACTTGAACCGAAGGAAATAGAGTGGTTCCCACCTTTTAGGAGATGGACAACTTAGGGGACCCTATTTTTCTCTTAGTTCATTCAAGGAAACCCTAGAGATCTCAACCTCATGATTGAATTAGGAAAAAAGATGGCGAAAAGTGTTAGAACACAATGACCTACTGAGAGGGGGATGAATCAGTAGATATAAACACTTTTAGTTCATAATTTTTTTTTGCATATTCAACCTTAAACTCAAATGTGCAGATTGAAATACTAACAGATATAATAACCACAAGCACAAAAGAGATCAACACATAACACGATATCTATGTGGAAAACCCAAGATGGGAAAAACCACAGTGAGAAATGATGTGACGTTCTACTATCCTAATACAGCCTCACAAGCATCAAAGTTCAGTTACAATGTTTAGTGTTGCAACCCAAGGAAGCAACAACTCCTTATTTAAAAGCTACAACTTCAAGGATGCTACAACACCTTGAACTGAGCTACAACTTAGTATTAGTGGAGGGTACAACCTCTTACAAAGATTTTCAATCAACTATGCATATCATGGTTCTACTTAACCTATGGTGCATCAATTCAATACATTATACTTTTCTCCCTACTCACCCTCACACTACTATAATAAGATTCCTATATTTTTATGATTCTTCTTCTCTGTTATAGTTCTCTCTCACTTCTACATTCAAGCACACACTCTCTCTCAATTTTCTAACTCATGCCTTCAAATATTTCATACGAGTCAAACCCCCTGTTAGCATTTCTCACTCGCAACCAATATTAGCAAATGTTAGATCATTGAGCTTCCCACATGTTGTTTTGTCCATTAATGATGGAATCCAATCAAATTTACCATATCTCACATTGGGCTGCACACCAATCATCAGGTTGCACACCAATCATCAGGTTGCACACCAATCAATCCTCATTATCAAGAACTTACCAAATATAGCTCTCTTTTCAATCCCAAAGCCCAATATGCATTTAATTTCCTATTCTAATCATTCGATCATATTTGATTTTGATCAAGAATGTCACCTTTTAAGAACTTCCTTCATTAAATGTTCACATGTCAGTCTGTTAGGTGATCTAATTTTGTTCACATGATGACCACCAACTTGAAACCCTTATTCACATAGACCAGACCATCAAGTGTGAACACTGGCCAATGAAAATATTGTGGAATAATCAAAAAGTAGAATCATGATCAGGAGATAGTCACAAGCTCATTGTGATCTCAAGACAAGATTTGACAACATTATCTATAGGGTTTATCAAACAGAAGCACTCTAAACAACACTATCAGAAAGAAGAGATCACTTCTAGACCATTAAATCAAGAACCATTTGAATTGAGGCCACATAACAATATTAAAAAATTAATTCCAAAACCACAGATCAAAAGGTATAAATGTAGAGGAATGCGGAGCAGAATTACATTCTCTCTATCACAACCAACTGTACAGATAAAACAATTTTCACTCTAGTGAACATAACTCACTCAACTCTTTATACTAAACGTTCCGAATTGGAACATGCTAGGTTCATACATGCCTCTAAATAACTTCCAATCTACAGACACAAATATTCAATGTGCAATAAATGTGGAGAAAGCTACTGGATCATTCTTACTGGAGGCTTAAATTTGGAACATAGCATACCAGAGGCACTCTCAAATCTTCATACTAGATCACCAAACCATGAGCACTCTTGATGGGACACAAATAACCCCATTATAGACCTTCTTCCAGATCTGCAAGACTTGAAGAAAATCAGCAAAGGACTATGGAGTAGATACAATACTCCTAGTCCACAAATAACCAACTCTGCCAGATCAGTTCAAAAATTGGTGAACTCAAATTCCACTCTTCATCAAACTAGCAGTTGTAATCTAGGATATATCACTCATGTATGTCCTTGAACAATCACTTTAGATCCACATATGTATAGGATCAATGTAATAGAAATGTGGAACACACACCGGAGTATATTCTGAACACATACCAAAGCATATTTTGATCCTGCACTTGTGTGTTTCCTTTCACTGCAACAACCTAACTATGTTGACATCAATGAAAACACCAGTTAGACACATATTTGAAACAATCTCCCCCTTTGTCGTTGATTGCAACACATGATGTGAAAAACCATCAAGGACAACATCCATTCCATTCTAGCATACTCCTTTATTTTTTATGATTAGACAACCTACACAACTTTTCCTGCACTCACTTTTCCTTGCAATATTCTCTCTCTCACATGACTTGATCTCCCCCTTTTTGTTAGATTAGACAGCCTACACAACATTCCTTGCAGTCTCTCTCTCCCCCTTTGACATAAATGATAAGGGGCACATATTTTCACTCTATTGCACTGAACAAACTAAAGGTGCACTTGCTTCCTGGATCTAGAACCCGTGCCAGTAAAATCTAGCTACTCCCCCTGAGGGGTAGCTACCTCTTCTCAAATCTAGTCTATGAAAACATATAAGCTTTTGTTGTCGATATCTCTCTAGGATCTAAACCAATTTATCTAAATTTTGGATATATTGTAGATGAATATGTCTAGATAGTAATCCCAGCTCCATAGCCTCTATCATACAAATGAGGTATTGTTTAATGTCGCTCACTCCAATACTTTGCAAGAGAATGTTCGTAGTCCCAACTGATTGGAATCTTCTAGATATTCATGTATTACTTTGATTTTGCATGACTTGATAACATATTCTTTAACCAGGGTCAAATGAATGATCAATGAAAATCTCCCTAGATACATGCCCTATCACTAGATTTTAGTGATATGAGGTGGTAGAAACCACTCCCAGCTTCTACCTCAGGTATTCAAACTGTTCAGTGGGAAGAGGCTTGGTAAATATATCAGCCACTTATTCCTTGGTTGGAACAAACTCAATGTTGACTTCCTTATCTGCAAGCTTTTCTCTAATCAAGTGATACTTTATTGAGATGTACTTGGTTTTGGTGCTCATTATGGATTCATTGAGATATTGATGGCACTTGAATTATCACAAAGAATGGATATAGGCTCATTGTATTCTACTTTGAGGTCTTTAAATGTATGCTTCATCCATAAGACCTTAGTACAACATGCAGTTGCAGCAACATATTTTGCTTCTATAGTAGAAAGGGTGACAAAATCTTGCTTGTTACTCATCCAAGAGACTAGCATGTTACCTAAAAAGAAGGCTCCTCCACTTGTACTCCTTCTGTCGTCCACACTTCCTACCCAATCTGCATCTGTGTATGTTGTGAGATTGAAATTTTTTCTTTTTGGATACCATAAGCCATAGTCAACAATACTTTTGTTGTATCTAAAGATTCTCTTGATTGCATTGACATGTGACTCTTTAGGTTCTGCTTGAAACCTAGCTACCATACAAATCGCTTGCATTATATCAGGCCTAGATGCAATTAAATATAGTAGACTTCCAATCATAGATCTGTATGGAGTTTGTTTTTCATCTAGTGACTCATCATATTTGCTCAATTTGTAGCCTGTAATCATGGGTGTACTAACTAGTTTACAGTCCTCCATGCCAAACTTCTTAAGCATTTATTTTGCATACTTGGTTTGAGATATAAATATACCTTTATCAACTTGTGTAATTTGCAAACTAAGAAAAAAACTTAGTTCTCCAATCATGGACATTTAAAACTCATCTTGCATGGTTGTAGCAAATATTTTGCACATTACAACACTACTACCACCAAATATAATGCCATCTACATATACTACAACAACGATCATATGCATACCTTCATATTTTAGATACAGATTGTTATCAACACAACCCTTCTTGAATCCCTGTTGTTGTAGATATTGATCCAACCTTGAGTACCAACCCCTTGGGGCTTGCTTTAAACCATACAATTCCTTTTTCAATTTGCAAACATAGTCATTATTCTCTGGCAGCTGAAATCCTTCTGGCTACTCAATATATACCTCCTCTTCTAGGTTTCCAGTCAAGAAGGAAGATTTGACATCTGGACTTGATATACTCAGAATCCTTTGTAGAATGAGAATGCAAGAAATATTCGTATTGCTTCTAACCTTGCAATAGGAGCAAATGTTTTCTCAAAATCAAACCCTTCTACTTGTGCATATCCTTTGCACACCAATCTTACTTTGTTTCTCACCACTATTCTATCTTCATTTAGTTTGTTTCTAAACACCCACTTACTTCCAATTACATTCTTGTTTAAGGGCCTAGGAACTAATTCCCGTGTTTTATTCTTTTCAATCTGATTTAACTCGTCTTCCATGGATTATATCCAGTTCTCATCTTTGTTGGCTTCAAAAAAGATTTTTGGTTCAATCTGAGATAAGAGGGAAAAGTTCATGTGTTCTTTGTTCTTTGCAATCCTTCTTCTAGTCTGCACACCATCATTCTTGTCACCAATAATTTGATCTTTTGGATGATCTTTTTTAACATATTTTGCAAGAGCCTGGTTAACTTCTTGCTCATTCTCTTATTCTTGTTCTTCTTCTTCAACCTGGGGACCTAATTCATCTTCATCTGAATCACTTTCTAGATTGTTTCTACTAGGCTGACCCTAATTTTCACTTCAACAACCCTGACATGTACACTCTCTACAATTTTATGCAGTCTCTTATTGTAGCATTTATAAGCTTTCTTTGAGGTGAATACCCCAAAATATCCCTTCATCACATCTTGGCTCAAAACTTCTGAAGTCCTCGGCATCTCTTTTGATATAGCATTTAGTGCGAAATATTTTAAAGTGCTTGACTGAGGAAGGCCTACCAAACCACAATTCATATGGAGTTTTACCACTTTTAAATATGATAAGAGCTCTATTTTGAATGTATACAACAGTTTGTACTACTTCCTTCTAAAATGTATCCATTAAGTTTGCATCATTCAACATGGCTCTATCCATCTCCTTTACAATCTGGTTTCTTCGCTCTACCACACTATTTTGTTGTGGTGTTCTTGGGGTTGAATACTGATGTTTGATTCCATGGCCTTCATAGTACTCCATGAATTCTCTTGACATTAATTCTCCACCTCTGTCTGATTTGAGGCATTTGATTCTTCTACCGGTCTCATTTTCTACCAGCATCTTGTAACCTCTAAATGCTTCAAAAGCCTCAACCTTCTCTTTCAATAATGTGACATATTCCATTCTAGTATAATCATCAATCAATAGCATAAAATATCTTTCTCCTTGAAATTCTTTTGTTCTCATTGGTCCGCATAGATCAGCAATAACTAACTCTAGAGGTTTTGTAGTTGAATAGTCCTTGGTGGGAAATTTAAATTTTGTTAGCTTTCCATGTTGACATCCTTGACAGATGATATTGTCAGGCTTTGCAATCTTAGGCATGTTTCTAACCAATCCCTTTGAGCTTATCTTTACCATGTTATCAAAATTTACATGTCCTAATCTTCTATGTGACAACTAGCCTTCTTTTGCTTGATTGATTAGGCATGTTTTTCCTTCCACTTCACATAGATTATAGAGGTTACTATCATTCCTAATCCCTTGAGCAATTTTTTTACCATTCATTATTATCTTGTAGCCTTCAGAATCAAATACAACTTTGTATCCATTCTCCAACATCTGACTGACACTAAGAGGATTATGTTTCAAGCCTTCTACATAGAGAATATCTTTAGTTTTACTCTTCCCAACCAAGCTCAGAATTCCTTTACCACAAATCTTGACAGCAATGTTATCACCTAGGATTGTTGAACCTTCTTTTCTCATTTCATGTTTGAGGGTATGTGCAAGATCATGATGGGCTAAAAAGTGGTGATATGATGGGTATGTGTAGGGTATGTGGCTAACGCCTTTTTTTACCCACAATTGATGAAACGTAAAGGGTTTTTAAAGGAGATTCTCAGCTTTCTACCAATATAAATTATGTTTTACTTTCAATTTAATAAATAATTATTATTCATTTTCTAGTTGAATTACGACTAAAGTCTTGATTGATAGGTTGATTGAAAAACAACTATAGCTTTCAAATGGTATCACATTTTTTGAATTTGAAACATGTGTCACATTCTATGCTTTGCATACTATAGGATTAAAAAAAATGAATTTCATGAAGGTTTTACCAAGTTAAGGTGGTCAGATATATGAGTATTTTATATTTTTTTTAAGTTGTAATAAAAAAATCATAATTAGTTATTTACTTGGAAAAAAGTTACAAAAAAAATGCATCACATCGAGACATGAGTCCTCTACTTATATCTAAAATCTTATAAAAATATATTATCATTTTATTGTGGTTAGGGTGGTTAGACAGATACCTACTTCTTATTTTTCCCTAAAATTGAAGTACTATTGCATTGAAATTTCAAATTTTCACCAAGTTCTAGATTTTTTTTTTAAATAAACCTAGTAGTTTAGAAACTACATTCAATTTTCTACAAATTCTATTCTTACACATTTTTGAAATAATATAGATAACTTATTCAAATTTTTACATCAAGTTGTCTAACTCTGATTTTTCTGAATTTTTCGCCACTTAAGGGCCTTTTTTTTCCATGATGATCCTGCACATACCCTTGATGAATTTATTTTTATCTTTAGTCATGTGCTTGGAACAACTATTATCAATTACCCATAAGTCTTGTTCTTTTGCATGCAAGGCAGTTTGAGCAATCATTGACTAAGTAGGAATATAATTTTTCTCCTTCCATACCTTCTTAGGATTACTTTCAACCTTTTCTTCCTCTTTCTTAATGGCCTTAGTTTTCCTTTTAGCTTTAGAAGATGTAATTTTCTTCTTCTTAGATTGAGTATTTTGTCTTCTAAGGTTTTTTCTACAATCTCTAGCTATGTGACCAAAATTATTGCAATTGAAACATACTACATCCAGATCAATTAAAGGAGAAAATGAATTTTTACTCATGAAAGTTATATTTCTCCTTTAATTAACTTTCCATTCTCTAGCCCTATGACCAAATTTGTTACAAGTATAGCAATACCTATTAAAATATGATGAGTACCTGGTCATGGTGTATCTTTCAACTGGATTAGGATACCTTCTTTGTTTAGGTCTCCTTGGATAGTGTACTCTTGTGAAACTATCGTTCTCAATTTTCTTAGGATTCTTCTTCTTCTTTTGTTGGTCTAGATTTTTCCATTTAACCTTCTTTTCTTCACTTTGTTCTTTCTCTTTAACATATTTCTCAACCGCAATTAACTATTTTTCCTCTCCGAAAGCATCTTCTTTGTTAGATTTTTCATTCTTGGAGACTGATTTTTCTTCCAGGCTCTAAATCTTTCATAAAGCTTTGCAGAAGTATCAACAAATGGACTCATTCCCTTTTCAAGTCCCAAACTAGATTTTTATTTACTAGTTGGCTTTTGTGTTCTTAGCAGTTCATCTAGAATGTTAGTACCACCTTTCAACTTCAAACTTTTACTAACCCGCTCATTAGCCTTCTCTAACTCTTTTCTTAGGCTAACTATTTATGCCTCAAGTTTTGAGCATCTCTCCATCTCTATTTGCAACTTAGACTTCATAACATCTTCAACTCTTTTCAGTTTTTGTATCTAAACTTTTAGACCAACTATCACCTTATTAGATTCCTCAAGTTCTTGATTTTCTCTGATAGTCTATCTTTTAGCATTCTTTTTCAATTTCTTGTTTTCCATCTTGAGATCATCATATTTTTCTCTTAACTCCTCAAGGTCTTCAAGAGAACTAATTAATTCTCCTTCAAGATCAACAACCGCTTCTTCTGCCTCCTCATGTAAGTCCTCAACTAGTGTATATTTCTAGTCCTTAGTTTCCTTAGCCATAAATAAACTATTTTATGTTTTCTCATAACACGGGCATGGTCTTGATCCTCTTTTGAACTATCACTAGCATCAGAAACTTCACTTTCTTCATTGATATACAAACTCTTCTTCTTTCCAAAGTTCTTCCTTTTTAAATAAGCCATTTTCTTCATTTTGCTACCATCTTCTTGCTTGGAACTATCCTCTTTACCATATGGGCACTTTGAAGCAAAATTCCCTATTCTCCCATAATTGAAAGACTTAAATGGGAGATTACCTTTGTACTTACCAGACCCCCTCCTAAGTCTCTTGATGAAGTTAGCTTCTTCCTCATTATATTCATCATGATCGGATGCAATGACAACAACTTTGTCCTTTTTATCAACTTCATCTTTCTCTTTCCTGACCACCTTAAATGTAGCTTCTCTTTGGGATGATTCAGCATTGGGAATTCTCATCTCATATGTAGTAATTATGACATGTACTTCATGAAGAGTAATTATATCAATTTCTCTACCTTCTTCTATAGCATAAATCTTGGCATCATATTTAGTTGTCATAGACCGAAGAACTTTCAACACAACATCTTCTTTCAAATCTACACCATATCCTTTAATGGAATTTGTCACATCATCAACTCTATGAAGATAGTCTGCAATCTTCTCTTCTTCAATCATTATCAAGCCTTCTAATTTTTCTCTCAGCAATTGTAACTTTGCTAACTTGACTTTGGTGTCACCTTCATAGATCTTCTTTAGTTTTTCCTAAACATCATAAGAAGTTTTACAATGCATAACTTTGCTATGTATAGAGTTAGAAAAATTGTTCATAATAATGAACGAAGCTTCTTGATTGTCCTCATGAAGTTTCTTTGTTGCTGGATCAGTAGGATTTGTAGCAAGAATAATATATTGGGTCTCTACAGAATCCCAGACATCAATTCCAATAGAAATTAAGTATCCTTTCATTAATGAGCTCCATTTAACATAGTTTGTTCCATAAAACCTAAGTGGCTTGGTTGAACCTTCCTGAAGTGTCATTTTGTTCACCTTTCCAATATCAACCCAAGATGGTTAAGCTTCTCCTAGGGAACCTAGGGCTCTAATACCAATTGTTAGAATGAAATGATCTACTAAGAGGGGGTGAATCAATAGATATAAACACTTTTCGTTCATAAAACCTTTTTGTAGATTCAACCTTAAACTCAAATGTGTAGATTGAAATACTAAAAAATATAATAACCACAAGAACAAAATAGATCAACACATAACATAGTATGTACATGGAAAATCCAGAATGGGAAAAACCACAGTGAGAAATGCTGCTAGGTTCTACTATCCTAATCTCGCCTCACAAGCATCAAAGTTCAGTTACAATGTTTAAGGCCACAACAGAAGGAAGCAACAACTCCCTATTTAAAATCTACAACTTTAAGGATGCTACAACACCCTGAACCGAGCTACAACTCAGTATTAGTGGAGGCTACAACCTCTTACAAATATTTTCAATGAACTATACATATCATGGTTATGCTTAACCTATGATGCATCGATTCAACACATTATACTTTTCTCTCTGCTCACTCTCATACTACTGTAATCAGATTCCTATATTTTTATAATTCTTCTTCTCTATTATAGTTCTCTCTCACTTCTACATTCAAGCACACACACTCTCTCAATTTTATAACTCATTCCTTCACATATTTCATATGAGTCAAACCCCCTATTAGGGTTTCTCACTCACAACCAACATCAGTGAATGTAAGATCATCAAGTTTCCCACATGTTGTTATGACCATTGATGATGGAGTCCAATCAGATTTTCCATATCTCACATTGGGTTGCACACCAATCCATCCTCATTATCAATAATTTACCAAATATGGCTCTCTTTTCGATCCCAAAGGCCAATATGCATTTAATTTCCTATTCTAATCATTCGATCAGATTTGATTTTGATTGATCATGTCACTTTTTTAGCACTTTCTTCATTAAATTTTCACATGTCATTCATTTAGGTGATCTAATTTTGTTCACATGGACTAGAACTTCAAGTGTGAACACTTGTCAATGAACATCTTGCAGACTAATAAAAAAGTAGAACCATGATCAAGAGACATTCACAAGATCATTATGATCTCAACACAAGCTCTGGCAACATTATCTATTGGGTTTATCAAACCAAAGCACTCTAAACAACACTATCAGAAAGAAGAGATCACTTCTAGACCATCAAATCAAGAACCATTTGAACTGAGGCCACATAACAATATTACAAACTTAATTCTGAAACAATAGATCAAAAGATGTAAATGTGAATGAATGCAAAGGAATGTGGAGCAGAATGCATTCTCTCTATCACCACCAACTATACAAATAAAGTAGTTTTCACTCTAGTGAACATAACACACTCAAATATTTATACCAGACACTCCAACTTAGAACATACTAGCTTTAGACATGCCTCTAAATATTTCCAATCCAAAGACATAGATATTCAATATGCAAGAAATGTGGAGCAAGCTACTAGATCATTCTTACCGAAGGCTCAAACTTGGAACATAGCATACTGGAGGCACACTCAAATATTCATACCGAAGAACCAAACAACGAGCACTCTTGATGAAAAAAAAGTAACCCCATTATAGACCTTCTTCTAGATTCACAAGACCTGAAGAAAATAAATAGAGGACTACAGACCAGATATAATTCTCCCAGTCCATAGATAACTAACTGTGTTGGATCAGTTCACAAACTGGTGAACTCAAATTTCACTCTTTATCAAACTAGTAGTTGTAATCCAAGATATATGACCCATGTATTTCCTTTAACAACCACTTTAGATCCTCATATGCATGGGATTAATGTAGTAGAAATGTGGAGCACATAGCAGAGCACATTCTAAACACATACTGGAGCATATTCTGATCCTGCACTCTCTTGTGTCCTTTCACTGCAACAACTTATACTTTGTTGACATCAATTACAAGACCACTTAGAAAAATATTTTCATGTTGAGGTATGATTGGGT